>VZTQ01009416.1:5139-42383 GCA_013400755.1 Pelecanoides urinatrix | reverse complement strand
TGGGCCTGGGGGGGTTGTGTTGATGATTGGACAGATGATCTTAGACGTCTTTTCCAACTTTAATAATTCTATGATTCTATGATTCTGTGATTCTATGATTGGCTTGGCCAATGAGAGGAAAGCAGTGGATGTTCTATACTTTGACTTCAGCAAGACCTGTGACACCGTCTCCCACAGTATGCTCGAAAGCCAAAGAGTGAGATACAAACTGGAGAAGTGGATCATAATGTGAGTGGAAAATTGGCTGGGTGGTCAGGTTCCAAGGACTGCAGCTGGTTACTGGCAGCATCCCTCAGGGATCAACACTAAGGCCAGTACAGTTTAGGGTCTTTATTAATGACCTGGACAATGCATGCGTTCACCCTCTCAAATCTGCAGACCGTAGCAGGGCTGCTATCCAAAGGGACTTCAGCAGGCTGGAAAAATGGGCTAGGAGTATCTTCTGAAATTGAACAAAGACAAATGTTAAGTCCTGCAGCTGGAACAGAATATACCCATATAAGAGGAAAGGCTGGGGGACAACGGAAAGGATGCAGCTTTGCAAGGAAGGGCCTGACAATAACCCGAACATGAGGTAGCAGTGTGCCCTTGTAGCAAAGAAGGCCAAACACATCTTGGGCTGTATTAGCAAGATACCCAGCAGGGTGGGAGAAGTGATCTCCCCCTCTATGCAGCATTTGTGAGGCCACACTGGGAGTACTGTGCCTAGTCTGGGGTTTCCCAGTACGAGAAAGACAGTGACCAACTGGATTGAATTCAGGAGAGAGGTTAGGGGATGGTCAGGAGCCTGGAGCACATGATATACAAGGAGTGGCTGCAGGAAATATATTTGTTCAGCCTGCAGAAGAGGAAGCTTCAGGAGTGATCTTACTGCTGTCTAGTTACTTGACAGGATGGTACAGAGAAAGCAAAGCCAGAGTCTTCTCAGAGGTGCGTGGTCCTAGGACAAGATGGGTACGTGTCTAATGGATACACAGGAAATGCTGATGAGGTATAAGGAGAAACATTTTTACCATGAGAGTGGTTGGTTATTGCAACAGGTTGTCCTGAGAAGCTGCGGACTCTCCATCCTTTGAGATATTTGGCACCCAGCTCAACAAGGCCCTCAGCAACCTGCTCCAAGTTTGCACTGTTTGTAGTAGGAGGTTGGGCTAGATGTCTTCCAGAGGTCCCTTCCAACCTAAATTATTCCTTAATTTATTTATAATTCCTCGTCCTTTGAGAACATCCTGATGATTCATGGAAGTGGGACAGGATGGAGACACAAAAGATCAGTCTCTCTTAGTGTCAGAAGGGTACAAAAGCTATATTAAAAAAACAGCATATGGTTGCCAAGATAAGAAGAACCCAGGTGATGTAATATGGACTAAGTGGGCAATACTAAATCCACCATGTCCTTACAAGAAGTCGTGGCTGGTGCCACTTGGATACAAGCATCTTGGTGCTTGTGAGTTTTGGGTTAAGAATGTGTTAGTGCAAGTGAAAATGGGTTTGTTTTAAAATAAAATCATCTTCTCATATTTTCATCTAACCTGGCTACTTTTTTTTAGCAGTAGTAACTGCTACAAAAGCAGGGCAACCAGGTGTGAGTGGCACCACTTCAACAGCTCAAGTACAGGCCTGTTCTGACAGAGGTCTGTCCTACCGCTATCCTGCTGAGCCCCAGCTTGAGAACCGCACTCTGCCCTTTCCAATACACGCTCAATTCAGCAATGCCGTGTTATTTCTAAGGAAGGGTAAACAAAGAAGGTCTCCAAAACAGACAGCATATAATCATGCTTTCTAGATTGAAATGTTTATTGTCCCCTGGCATTTCTAAGCCAAGCGAAAGGCTTTCTTGTTGGTGTTTACACAGCTTCTTATAGAAGTCTAAAAACTCCATTTAAAGAATAAAAAAAAACAACACCTCTGTAAAATGCTTGGTTCCAATCTTTTCATGGAAAATAAAATGAAAGGATGGTTCATTTTCAGATGCAAAGCTTAACCATTGGCTTTTGTAGGAGTCGAGTGCAGGTTTGACTTATGAAGGCCACAGAATTAAGCTTTAAAGAAAATTTAAATTATTTTGGAGTCTAACCCATTCCACCTCATCATTCATACTATTTTGCATCTTGTAGCTTCACCCAATGATACATACACCCCTAACCAAATTAAATAATTTGTAGTAGTAGCAAGCTACCAATTTCAAAGCCAAAGTATTTGAGAAGACTCTTGACTTCCCAAACAAAATGCATTATGTGGAGACTTCCAGTGCAAGAGATCTGAAAAGATCTCATATTGGAGCTCTATAGAACCTGTCAAGTCTCTCAATAGAGACTCCATTGAAGCAGAGGCAAGGTGAAAAAAGGAGCGATCAGAGTAGTGGTGGTGAGTAGTGCAGGTCCCTGATTTTTGGGGAGAGAGGCAGCAAAGGAAGAAGAGTTCAGACAGGGGAAGGACATAGGGTTTGGGAAAAAATGAGAAAGAAGGAACGCCAAAAGTGAAGATGAGTTAAGAGACTTACTGTGATGTTGGGTGTCCATTTAAATATCTGGAGATACACACAACCATGCTGGTAAGCAATTTATCTATTTAAGTGTTTATAGTTCTTCATTTTTTTTTCTCTTTAAGTATGGCTGAAAACAGAAACTGATGCAAATGCTGATACTACATTATTTCTCTCTTCCTGCACACACACACACTTGTGACACTTTGCCACTGACACTCTCTTAGCAGTACTTAGAGAGAAGCTGATTAACCAGTCAAACACAAGACGTCTAAGAGCTTTATAACTCACCTGAAGAGAGGGGAGGACATTCTGCAAGCTCTTATTTGTTATCTGAGGCAGGCTGCTTTCAAGGGGGGGAAGTTTTGCAGGGTCTGCAACCAAACCATGCTTTGCTTGACCTTCCAGAGGTGGGAGGGAAAGAACACCGCGACTGGCTTTCTAAATAGAAAGCATAAATAAATATTACATAACGACCCAGCAAGCAATTCTGTGTAACACTTTCGAAAACCAGAGGAATTTAAAACCTTGGAAAATGTGTATGGTTCTCTTCTGACACCTAATGGCAAAGGGGAAAAGAGCAGATACTCTCCGGCAGCTCCCAGTTGTACTAATGCACAGGAGGAGGTTGTCCAGGCAATCGGGCAGCCTGGCACATTTTAAGGCATGAAATTTTCCCCAAAAAAGCGTCTCCACCCAGCATCAGAGCACTGACTGCTTCAGCTGGAAAAGGTGGTTGGGCTTGGAAACTGAGCAGCTGCCCCAGGCAGCAGGACTCCTTCGAGCGGGGAAAATAAAGCATATGTAGGGTAACAAGCAGACATGAAGAATAAATGGCAGGCAACATCATTAGCTATTCCCAGCGGTAGAAAAGAAATTGGGACTGGACTGCTGCCAAACACCAGGGTGGAGAGAGTGGGAGGGTCTTCCCTGCGCTGGGTTCTCAGTATTTCCTTCCCCCTCATTTCCCATGGAGTTCGCTTTGACTAGGCCCTTCTGTTGCACTCCTTGTTAGTGAGGAAAAGGCAAGCTCTGTGCAAACTTTACTGAAAAATAAATGCTTATACTCATTTGAAAACTCTAGGATTATTAGTCCTTCCTTCAGACTTCTCCCATTTGTTATCTGCAAAACATTTTTATATTGCTCATTCTTTAAAGTCAGTCATTTAAGGATGCGGTTTTATGAATGTTAGGACCTCTAATATTCTTGGATATCTAAAGGGAGAGAGATCACACTCTTATCAGCAAAAACAATTTTCAAGGTAGACTATTTCTTTGGTAAATAATAAAAAAAAAGATTTGAAATAGATCTGAAATAGATCAACTATGCATTATCAAATGCAGAACAAGGTCCAGAGAGTTAAGGCTACAACCCATATAAGCCTGTGAAATTTTTGTCTTTGGGGAAGGATAGAAACATATTTGTCAAGCTTTTGACAACAAAAGAAAGGTTTGATTTTTTTTTTTTTTCCAAAAAGCAAAGAAACAAAGCTCTCAATCCAACCAACTTGAATGAATAAGTTTTCTTTTCCAATACTATGGAAAATTCTTTAAAACCTTAGAACTGAGATTCCAGTGGACTTTTCATGAAAGCTTCGAGAAACAAAAGTGGCCAGGCAGAAGAAATGCCTCAAATGCTACTGAACAGCTAGCGAAAACAAAATACTCGCAGGTACTTGGGACAGTTACACAGCTACAGGGGAAATGGAAGAGTGCAGGGAATAAAGGGCTTCCCTCTGCTCGGATCCATTTATTATAAGGGGTCTCTTAGAAAACAAGCATTCAGATATTTTTGAAGTCAGCTGAAGAGTCACGTACCTGATGGAAGACTCTGTTAGATCCCAGATGATCTCCCTCTTGAACAGTCAGTTGAGACTGAGAAAATGCATCCACATGGGAAGACTGCAAACATGAAATGATGCTTTAATAAAAATTATTCTGGGAAAAAATCCTGAAATCTCTGTATGGTTTCTGTGTTTCTTTCCTTTGTGGCAATGCCTGTGCCAACACAGTGTATGAGAGAGGACCAGAAAAGCTGCTGAAAAACGTTCTACGCTCTAGCAATTCCTCTCCCAGTCGAACAGCTGTTTTGTGGGCAGGTGCAGAGACAGCTTGCTTTGCCTATTATGCCTCTCAGCAGGCTTGATATGCCCATGTGGTCAGCGGAGGGGAAGGGGGGGCCTTCGCCATCCATAAATATGTGCTCGAAAGCAGATAGTCAGTCTGCTTGGAAGGAGAGCTTTAAACTGCCTCACAAGGTAGATTGTGAGCCCATCCATTTTAATACAGCACTAAACTGATCCAGCTTGTGGTACAGATTTTATAAAGACACAAATCACTGTTTAAATGTACGGAGATATAGAAAAAAATCCATTGGTTCCAATGGACAGAAAATATTAGCAACAAATACAAAAAAAGAAACATGGGGAAAGTGCTAAGCAGCTCATCATGTTTTAACATTCTACTAGTGCTTTCAGCAGTTTTTTTATAAAAATGGACCTGATAAGTAGCACTGTACATTTCTGTCCAATAACAGACTGTAGTGAGTTGCAGAAATCTTGACAATAATTTAGATCCTGAAAACTCTGTGGCTACAGCAGCTTGGAGCTCTGCTCTATAGGCTGGAGTGAACCCCGCTGGGTTTGGTCAAGTGTGCTCCCTTGTCCCCTGAGACACAATGCCATTCTACTCATAGCCAAAAAAATGATCTTTAACCAGTTAGGCACAGCAATTCCACTACAGGAGTTCTGAAGTGGTAGAACAGCAATATTTTCTCTAGAAGCAGAGGAACTTGGAGGCATGAGCTGGGAACTTTAATTTAGAGTTTCAAAATAACAAATTTGCAACCAAAATAATCTTCTGGATGTGAGCTGTAGATTAAAAATACTTAAAGCAGCATGGTATTCTTCTTCAGCTATTTTGCATCTGGGGCTTCCACGACCTGTACCTGTCACACATTCTTAAATGGGCAGAGCACCTGCTGATGATAAAGTCAATGCTCTTTAAAATTACTTTTAGCCTACCCAGTGCCAGGGGATCACTTTTTAAAGGCCTTTGTCATGGACTTCAGTTAGTCCACGTGAAAATACGTCTGCATACTGGAGGAGCATGCTTAATGTGTTTTGTACTGGCTAGTGCTGTAAAACATCTGCAGCCTAACCATGCTGAAAGGGCCTCTCCCTGAGCCTGGAAGAAGAAGGGACAGCTCGGATGAGACTGCTGCATCTGTGCCAACACACTGCGTATATATAGGAGCTGTAGTGGGTGAGGGATGCTTGTGTACATCCCTGACGCATACACGGTGACCCCGATATATCCAGGGCACACTGGCGTTGCTGCAAAGGTGCAGATCAAGCTGACGATACGTGTGCAATGGCTCTG
This sequence comes from Pelecanoides urinatrix, assembly GCA_013400755.1. Taxonomy (NCBI): domain Eukaryota; kingdom Metazoa; phylum Chordata; class Aves; order Procellariiformes; family Procellariidae; genus Pelecanoides; species Pelecanoides urinatrix. The sequence goes on along the minus strand of VZTQ01009416.1, from coordinate 36,517 downwards.
ACACATCCTGCTCTGAAGTATGGAATAGGTGCTCAGAGAGGCTGTGGGATCTCCATCCTTGGAGATGAGGTTAGATTAGAGAGCTCTAGAAGACACTTCCTAACTAAATATGGAGGGAAAACTCTACGTACAAATCTACCTGATCGCATGAAGGAGATGCTGCCCTCTGACATGCAGGTTCAACTGTCTCACTGTCAACCATGAAGACATCACTAAAGCTGGGCAGACCAGCTAGAAACTGCCCTTTGGACAACTGGGCTGTTAGTGTCCATGGCAGGTATTTTCTTTTTCTTTTCATTTGAAAAGCCAAAGAAGAAAAACCCCACAAATAAAGAAGTCCTTCTGCAAGCTTAAAGGGTAAACTTCAGATTCAGAACAAGCTGAGAACAACAGCTCTGGGTTTAGCCTTATTATGCTAATTGGGTGCAGTTTGAGAGGAAAGCTCATGGATATCTGTGGAGCAGAAGAGAATATCAGGAAAGGGAAAGGTACTAAGACCTGTCTTTGCAGGACAGAGTCAGTGATTCCCATCTTTGGAACTAGAGATCAACTGGCCAGGGGTAAGGGATTACGTGCTGTAAATCCAAAACATCTGCAGAATCACCACAACAAATTCCCCTGGAAGAGAACCACTGGATTATTGCATCCTACACATGAATGTCCTAGAGCATGATATACTTGGCCCAGTGCACCCAATGTCCTTGTGGTCACTATCCTCCAGTGTCAATTTACGTAGATGGTCTATGGAAAACCCGGTGCCAGAGTATTTTTTAGACAAACACTTCACATGCAAATTATGTATCCTGCATGTCAACGGAGAATCACATTTGGTCTGAAGATGAGTCTGGGATCCACATTCATAACTCTACTAGATATATGAACCCAGGTCTTAATAAGACTATTAATTTTAGTGCATGTTATACTTTTTCCCACACCTCATCGACACTTTGCTCCCAGCTAGCCTTATTTTTCAGTTTCTGGAGCTGATGAAAACCTTACACTCCATTTAGAGACAGTTTCTTAACCACTTTGTGCTTTTCTAACTACAAGTCAATATAAAGCCAGGATTTTAGAGAGAAACAGCTATCACTGAAAACCAAAGAAACAGTGGACTTCACATACCTGTACAGACTGCAGACTCTTCACTCCAAAATGGCATTTTATTTCTTAGCAGTACTTTTAAAAGGCTATGCAGTGATGTCTATATCACTAAATACAAATTTCAAAATATATTGTATTTAGTAATAGAGCATTAACAATTCACAAAACGCCTTTAAAACTCAGCAAGAACTAAGGAAGCAGGTGAGTGAGCTCCGAGATGTGCTGTCAGAATTTGGAACCATTTCCGCTCACTGGGGAAAGATTAACAAGATTTTGAGATGGACCTTTCTTCTTTTACACTGCAAAAGCAAAATCAGTCCATCAGCCCCCGGCCATGCCTTATTTTAATCACGGAAACTTGTGATTCTCTTTGTTTCTCTTTCTCAAAACCTACTTATAAATGGTTTATAGTTCTTCAGTGCTCTTTGGGCAATTTATTCAAAACACCTTAAAATCAATAACCAATCAACCCTCAAAACATTCCCCCAAATAGGTAAATAGCATAATCTTTTATCCGTGGAAGAACTGATCTGTGCCTACAACAGTCCTACTGGTGGTGAATGGGGAGCAGGTGGCTTGACCAGTTAGTCCGCACAGTAACTTATTTGATGGTCTTGATCCAGATGACCCTTCAGCTGCTGCCCTAGCAAAATCCTGTACATCTGGTATGGGATCTACAGCTGAGCTGTTGTGACTGATTTAATTCTGGCAGATGCACTCTAAAGAAAAACTGCAGCAACTGTTACTGTTCCACTCCATTTCACTCCTGGCTGTCCTACTCCTATAGCACTCGGCCCATCCTATAGCTCCAATATTGCACTTCAATCCCAAACTATCACCTCCTGCTATTCCAGCCCTTCAAATCATGTATTACCTTGCTAATTCCAATTATCACTCAAGAAACAGAACAATGTCCTCATTCACTACCTAGTCTGCAGTCATAGGGAGTTTTAGGTACTGAGCATACAGCATTCTGCGAAATCGGAATTTGTGACACAGTTTCATAATTCCCAAAATGTCAGCTTATTTTTTTCAGTACCCAGTTGACCACAGAAATCAGAAATGCATTAAAATTTTAGAAATTATTAAATACACAACTATATAAAATATAGACTCCATTGTCTCCTCATTTAAATGCACAATTTCTTCTCTCTGTCCTATATCAAAACTGAATAAAGCCTGTAGAATACATAGAGAGAATGCAATGTAGGTGTTAAATCATGCAATACATTAAAAAGCCATAGCAAATGCAGTCTCACTCACTCAAAATAGAGTAGGAACATAAACATTTTCCCCACCTTGTCAACTATTTCTGTCAGCATAATTGAAAGAGCCGTTAATTGCAGGATAAAGGTTGTTCATTCCATTCGGCGAATGCATTTCAGGAAGCCAACCTTCATCTAGTCAGAGCATGGCAGGATCAGTTTCATACACAGTACCCTGATCAGAAAAAAATGGATAACCCTCCTGCTTGGCTTCAAATTTAAATTTTTATCCCGGAAATATGCCAGTGACTATTAGCTGCTCTAGTATTCTTTTGGTGGCCATCTGTTCCCTTTCTCAGCCTCCTTCTATCCAAATATAATTTTCCATATTTATCATGGCAAGTCAGTAATAAGAAAGGCAAATATAACAGGATTGGCTGTTCTCCTTGCCGTCTCAGTCTGTTCTTTCTCACTAGGCTCATGTGCTTGTGAAACCAAAAAACACTTGAACTTGTATTTTTTCAAAATTTGTCACTGCGACCTTGTTATACGGTGAGTAAAATCTATTCACCAAGACTGCCAGCCTGGAAAACGAAAATAAATTAATACCTCAAGGGTTGATTTCTCATTGGACATTATGTTTCATTTACTGAAGACCAAACTGTGGCACTGTGGTCTGTGGTTCTTGTTGGCATCACTGCAGAGCTGCTCTGCCCTGTGAGATAATGAGGCTCTCATTTTGGTGTGGATAGTGAGACAGAGCTTAGCTGCCATCCTTCTTTCCTCTTCCTCTTCTGGGTGCTGTGCATGTTGGAGCACTGATGAAGCCATCCCTATCCCCCCACCATCTTACGGGAATATCTAAAACCAGAAATACAATATGATCTCCTCCTTCATACAGCCAAGGAATGGCGTGTTCCCTGCTGGTCTTAAATCTGTCAACAACCCAGAATAGTTCTACTTGCACTCAGAAACCAGGGTTTTCAAAGAAGAAATACATGCTTACGCACAGAAGCTATTCTAGAAGGCTGCCACTTTTACTGATGCTCCTGGAATGAGCACTGCTTTTCACAGTATGGTCGAAGGACAAACAGCTATTCTTTTGCATTCACGGCAGTCCAAGCAATGCCCTAATATAATTGCTGAGGTGCACCATCCCGAAAGGCACATCACTCCCATTCTCCCACTTCCATCACTCCCACTCTTCCATTCTCCCAAGCTTGGCAACTTGAGAAATGTAGGAGAAAACTTTATACAATTTCTTGTGTTGCCAAAAATTAATTCAATTAAGTCAACAAATCCTCCCCATTATTACACCTCACATGCAAGAGAAACTTCTCATTCTCTAGCCAAATAACCACACAGACTGTCATGCCAGCAGGGCAGGTTCAGCCCTGGGAATGCATGGAGATGCCATGTCCTGGAATACAAATTAAAAAGCACAAACATGCATCAAGTATATTTAAGTTAAATCCCTCCTACACGAACATATAGAGACAAACAGGCATGTGCGAGCACATACAGCTAGTCACACTCCACCTCCTGCATCCCAGAGGTATATCAAGCATTTCTGAGCAATTTTCACCAAGGTTCATAAGAAAGGATTTAACTAATGTAGTGTGTGGCATATATTCTAACTGTGAACATATAGATTTGTGATACTGGAAATTATTAGTGCAGTCCACTGTTGATATCATGTTTATGTACTACATAGATGAGGAAGTGCCACAATCACTACTGGCACTTGCTAATAGCACTTAGTGTTCTTCTCTCGACCAGCTGTGCTAAGTATATGAGGTGGGGCATGTGACAGAAAGCTGCACACTGAATTCCCTCTGGCTTGTTGTAGCGCAGCCATTCTTTTAATTAGAAGATCTATAATACAGATTTACATAGCTCCACAACCCTCGGGGCCATACCCTTCCATCGCAGGTTTTGACTCTTTTGACTCTGAGAAACTATAACATTCCCAAGATAGCCTACATAGAAAGGAGTGAAGGACAGATCTGGCCATGCATTCAACTGTCCCCCATTAAGAAGAATGTCCTCTATTTTCTTTGATTCATTTCTGTTCTTTATAATGCTTTCTATTCTCCTCATTTTATTTTATTACATTCTTGTAATATTCAAATTTGCTGTGCTACCATGCAGGAATAAAAACAATATTTAGGATGATTCTTTTCTCATACCTGAAGAGGACCAATTAATTTTTGGCAACACAAGAAATTGTATAAAGTTTTCTCCTACATTTCTCAACAATACTCCCAAAGCAAGAGAAACCTGCCAGGTTTACTACTAAGTTTCAGTCATGATACACTGAAGTAAAAAGCAGTGCACAAAATGTTTCAGCTATAAATTACAATGCAGTTTTGTTAAGTTTGAAGGAAATATTTGTAACTCATTATTAAAAAAAATACTCATTTCTGAAAGAGATTTAATTAACAGAGTTAAGTGCAAAGGTAGATAAATTCCTTGTGGATGTGATCACTGGCTGTGATTATCACGTAGACAAGACCTTAACTACAAATTTATTAAGTTCAGCAACATCTCTGTGAAGCAGTATAGTATTAGAGGTAAAGGAAATTAAAGAACTTCCATTGCAAAGCAACAGGCATTCTGGAGCGGGAAGCGGATTCATTCTATCTTAGCCTAAATGTTCAAGGCAAACAAATCTCCCTGTGGAAGTGCCCCTGTCTTTTTATTGGCTTGACTTGAGAAGGACCCCATGTAGATAATGTAGACCAGCTATCCTGAATTTTCACATCCCTAAAATTAGATTATCTTAATTCTACTCTTTATACCCTTTACTGTGCTCATCCTGCACTTCAGCCCTCCTGATTTGAGTGAGGACAAAAGATACAGAGGAACAATGAACGGAACCCTTTTTGTCCAGCCCTGTGCTGCGGCGTACGTACAGGCTTGACCAGTGCCATGGAGAAAGCTGCCGCTGCAGGCTGAAGCAGGGAAGGTGAATACCCTAAGTCCCTAAAGAATAACGTGAGTGGAGTCGCCAGAAAACTTCTGAAATCAATCCTGTTCTATTTGCAGTAAATAAAGCACACGAACTGTGTCAATAAGACTGTTGCAAAATCAGTGCAAAGGGAATGGGTGATTTAAGGTTTTGCATACATTTACCTGAGCAAAGATCCCACCAGGTGAACCGATTAGTCCAAGTCTGCTGGAAATGGAAAAGCCAGTCATACAGTTTCTGACTTCTTTAGAATGTGTCTTCCACAGAAGAGTGCAAAAGCTTGGGATATGACAAAGTCAAGTTTCTCACATTTAAATTATTTGCTAGGAAGTTGGCTCTTTAAAGTTTATTAACAATTCCTATCATGGTTAGGATCTGCTTTTTCTCCTAGCAAACAGGAAAAACATTAATAATGTTGTTCAGCTCTAAAAGGATTCAAAAGCTAAATAAGAATCGTGAATACAGTTTTACACAGGAGGAAATTAAGTCATTGTGTAGCTAAGGACATAATTATCATAACCTTGGGAGATATTCCTAAAATCTGAGCAAGCGTCCGTGACTGAATTCAAATAGAATTTGGGTACATGAGGATTTTCCAAACAGCTGTTTGACTGTACGAAGCCACCAGGACCCTAGCAACGTTATCATTTCTAGCAAACAGACTGGGCAAACAAAGGACACAGCCTAGAAATCAGTGCTCAAACAGGTTTTTCTAAAGCATCAATCTGTTCTTAGGACTATTCCAATAACAGAAAATATGGTTATTCCTGGACTCACAAACTGAAGAGGAATCACATGAGAAGCAGGAATTGGACACGGACCAGACAAGTTGATTTAAATTGAGTGGGGTGCACAGATGAAATGTAGCTCTAGATATGTTGAAAAGTCATAGGCAAAAAAAAAAAAAGATGATAGGCAAATAAGATCATTACCGTGACGGAAAAGAATTTTTAACTTTCCTATCAAGACCTGAAAGCCTTGCAAGGTCTTCCTTTCAAGAAAGAGCTCCAGCTGTTTCTCCCAATCTGCAGGTCAAACTTGGGATACGTCTGTGTCACCCCTGTGATGAAGGGAAGTAGAGGCTGGAGAGGCTGGTCCAGAAAAATCAAGGCCTCTCAGTCCTTGTATAGTTCGTAACTGCACTTACTAAATGCCTTCCCAAATACTACCGACATCAGACACTCACCGATACATTCAGATGACTTCCCAAATAGTGCCATTTGGAGAGGAAAACCAGGGGTGTCATTTCACAACTTCATTAATTCAGAGGGGTTATACTAGTATAAAATTAGTAACACATCAATGAACGACCCCTCACATTGATTTTCCTGTAGAAGGTCAGTTTAAACAAAATGATCAAATGTTACGTTTAAACTTAGAAACACGCATTTTTAAAAAGGTCGAACTTTTGATTTCCGATTAATACAACTCACTGGGATTTCTACAGAGCATCTTTTTTTCTTCTAAAATAAAAAAAAGACTGGCTGTCTACAATATACATATATTTTTAATAAACCACAAAGCCTCTCACATAAACCAAAAGGTCAATCTGAAATCTTTTACAGAACTCTAGGTACTCTAGGATTCTACAAATGAATCGTTTGCTCACCATTTATGCAGAAACCCATAAGACACTCCTGGAACTTAAAAATGTAAACAGTTCTTAACTTTGCAGCACTAATAATGTTTTCATTAAAAATTGTCATCTTAAGTCCTCTTCTCCAAACAAATTTAAATAATGATTAATCCAATAAAAATATCATATGGAATTGATGGTACAACTGATCAAACTGTCTTTTTTCTGTTTCCTAATAGTTATTTTCCACTCCTCACAACAGGTATGTCATAACCTAATACAAACATTTGTACATCAAACAATAAAAACAAACACCAACCACTATTACCTTAGGCTGGATTCTTCTATTTCTTCTCATTCGTAAACAAGAGTTATTGAAGAAGCTGAAATCACAGCAGCTCTCGTCACTTCTTTCCTTCCCCATAATGACAAAGCTCCATGTTTTAAATCTGTCTCCATTAAATTGTTCTCCTTGTAATTTGAACCTGACGCTACTGTTCATCTAATCCAACCCGGCCACACAGGTGCCCCTCTATGAATAATAGCATGGGCTGATTGATGATTTTTATGGGTGAGCTGGCTGGAATCAAATCACACGTTGTTTTACCACAGTTCCACAGCATCGACACAAACCAAATAATATCAAACTGAACTGCGAATAGTAGCACATTCGCTGACGTGCTACGAAATCTTTGAGGACTTAGCGCAAGCACAACATGTTCGTCAATTAGGCTCAGCGTGACTGCAAAACCGTCCCTTGAGGCACCACAAGGTGCATCATTTGCTTTCCTTTGCTTTCTTCTTTTTTTCTTTTCCTTTTTCAAAGACACAGCCATAGCTTTAGCTCTCCTGCTATAAACATAAACTGTCTAATGAAGGTAATTCAAAGGTAATTCAGAGTTTTAGTGAGAATCTGAAGAGTGCCCCCAAGCATTTCACTCACAGCTTCCTCTTAGCCCTCAAAACTACTTGCAATCTTGGAATGACTGTTTCTAGGTAGTCCTGTCTCTGCTTAAATTTTAATCCTCTATGCGTCCTGACAGCCTTTTAGATATTCCATCAGCAAAACAAATGCTTGCAGAAGGAGCAGCTTAAGCTTGGAATATTAAGGGAAGAGACTTCAGTGATCTTTTATTCAGCACGCTGTAATCTATTTTTGTACTCCTGACAGGCTCCAGGGGGAATAGCTAACACTTAGTCTCAATTCATTATTTTCTTTACTTCTCTTCTGAGAACGATAAAGCAATTTATGTTTCATAAAAAGCAGAAAAATGCAGACAAAATCTTTGTCAAAGTGAAAGAAAGATTTAAAAAAGCAGAAGAGCAACACAAACCTTATGACAATAAAGGCATAGTGGGTTTGGAATAAAAAAGAGAAAAGAAATCTCTAAATCTGCTTTTTGGAAAAGACTGAAATTAATACCAGTTAATTTGCTTATATTTTCAATGTTAAAAAATCATTTTTTAAACACTAATATTATTTGATCCTTATTTCAAAATGTTTTCATGCAAAAAAATATTCAGGGCCACAGAGACATTGAAATTATATTCTCTCCTTATTCAATTTTTATGTCCTTTGGAAATTTGAAAAAACAAAGAGGGAGGCAAGGATTGAGAAGGATGAGAAAAAAGACAACTGGACAACAAAACATAAATGCCAAGAAGTCAAAACCCAAAACTGTTTTAATTAAAAAAAAAAAAAACAAAGAAACAAACAATAAAATCTGAAGACTACAACTTTGCTTACAAAACAAAGAGAATCTCAAAGCTTGAGAAAGATTTTAGACAATCAGCAAAGAGTTTGTTCCACATGGCAGGAGATACAGCAATAAAAATAATAAATGGAAGGGCTTGCACTATAAAGTCTATAATGAACAAATTCTGGCTTTGCCTTCATATCTTGCTCCAATTCACATCAGTGAACTGTTATTCTGTTTCCAGGAGTCAAATTTAGAGCTTGAACGGAGACAAGGAAAGTGATGGAAAATGGAGAAACTGTATGAAATCAAATAAGTTTTTTGTGAAGTCTAGTGGAAGATGGATCATTCCCCAGATCCTGACCCGCAGTCACTATGAACTCAGCAAGTCAATAAGGGAAATGTGAGCTTTCATTCAAGCATTGAGAAACCTGTCACGACTCCCCTAGTTTTCACAAACACAATACTTATGAACCTGACAATCAAAAGATGCCAAATAACTCTGATCATTTTAGTGCAGGTTACGATACACGCCAAATTAATTTGGAGGTGTTGGGAAGGGGCAAATTGACTCTGTTTTCAGACACGTGAAAAAGTTAAATTGATTTGGAAGGAGAAGAGAGAGAGCTAAATGAATCTGCACCGGCTCCTTTTAGAGCTCAACAAGTGCCTGTGCATGGCAGTGACTTGACATCAGTACACTGCTAGAGCAAATATTATTGACATTTGGAAAATAACAGATATTAAGAGGTGCTTTGCCTGTGTGTAAATTTAACTTGTAAATTGTAAATTTAACTGTGTAAATTGTACCTCCTGCAAGGTCATAATTTGATCTGCACTTGTGGAAAACTGAAAAGGTATGTACCGCAAATGGGAGTCTGAGCAGGACACGGTCCAGATCTCCCCGTTTCCCAGCATCTGGGTGATTCCTTCTGGGTGTTTTAAATGGTTCTACCTTCCTGCAAGGGCTATGCGTGAAGGCCAGGGCCCTTATTTAGGGAGGCTGGACTGACGACTGCTGATATCTACTTTTAGCTATTGCAAGATAGCTACATTTAGCTACACAGGTTCTAGTGGCCAAAACCCAATTTTCAGAAGCGCTGTAGGCAGTTAGGCACACCAGAAATGCAGGTGCATGCTGAGTGCCCTGGGGCACTGCTGTCACCTCCTCCTGCTCTCATCCAGCGCCTCATTTCGGAGCCCATGTCCACCTCCGTAGAGGCACGGCTGCAGCCAGCGGTACAGAGGTGCTGTAGTATGAGGAGGAAGGGGCACAAGACACGAGAAGGGTCTTGAACTGCCTCCCATACTAGCAGTGCTACCATCCCCGCTGCAACCTCCTCGGGGTGTTAACAGCTCCTGGCAGCGCTGTGTTTGGCAAAGGGGCCAAGTGAGCAAGGCTGGNGCAAACACTGGCCTAGAGTGATATTTCTCAGTGCCTGGACACCAGGGGAACCCCCGGGGATTCAGACTGCGGTCTATGTTTCACGCACTGTTATTAAACTGAGCAGTCAACTATGACTTGTGGTTAAGGCAACACCTCTGTGGGGGAGACGTGAGTTAATTTGTAGCCTGAGGCACAGATTTAGTAAGATACGTCAGCACACAGTTAATTTGAAGTATGCAAGTGGTTCTATGTACTTCAAAGGTGAGTGCTTACAGTCTTTGCTAGATCCAGGTACTGACACAATCTCAGCATACATGATGAATTTTAATACATTAATATCACTGTATTAAAGATAGATGTGGCAAAAAGTCCATACTTGGCACATGTGCATTGCTACCATTAATTTAAATAGAAGATTTTAAGTATATATTTTGCCTCACTTTCTCTTTGGAAAGGAGGAATGTGTTAGAAATCATGCCCCAGTGGCATTTCAGGAGAAATATATATTTAATAAAGGAACTTTCCTATTATTTGGGAAAAATATTTGAGTAATACTCTCTTCACGTACATTATAAATACACAGAATATTAGGGAGATTTCAAAGGACAACTATTTCCTTAACCATTACATATTATTGTACATATTATTGTACAAAGAATAATTGGGGTGGAAGTAGATGATCTCAAGAGATGCCTTCCAACCTAAACAGTTCTGTGATATTGCAATATCACTACTTACCATACACACAAAGGTTGTGCTGACCTGTCTTTTTACTGGTGTTACCACAGTCTTGTCTCACATTTTGGACAATAACTCATTTTCTTACCCTGTGTCAAAGACACCCCCGGCATGTTCAACTACGGAGTGTGAAATAATATCATCAGAAGAGCAGTAAATCATATCACACGTTAACAAAACCAAAATTTTCTCATAAATCCTTCTTCCCTTACAGGAACATGCACAGAAAGCATCAAGTGTGTACAGAGGAGCTACTGCAGTACGTACTGGGTAACTTGTCTCAGGAATGATAATGATACAGATCAAAATTTGGGAAGTTGTGCACAGTTGCTGCTGAGGAACAGGCTGGCTGTGATGTGTGGAGGACATAATGCTTCACATCACTTTAATAACATACTTCCCCACTCTTTCAGGAGCAGCTGGAAAAATCTGCCTCCAAATTTCTTTGGCAAGAAAGATGAATCAAAGCCAATGAAGAAAGGGGAAGCTGGAGCTGATCTCAGTGGAGACGAGCTCACTCATGCTCCAAAGTGCACGCAGTCCAGCAGAGAATATACACTCTATTATCACTTATCGTTTATCACAACCTCACTGGGGCTAATGAAGATACAGTGCACAAAGGTGATGAGTGAGGAAAATCAGACTTTCTATACACAACTGCATAAATTAGAGTGGAAAATATATCCCATACAGACCATGACTTTTCTCTAAACGATGGCTTCAAAACTATTCACTGCTATATCTATATCGTGCTGATTTAAATGTTCTCAGGAACTTTGGCAGCTCCCCACTTCACATTTACAATTCCTTTGCAGGTAGCCTAAATTCAGCTAGCTCTTAGTAAATATATCTCATCTGCCTTTGCTTTATGGGCACATTTCAACCCTCCTAGAAAAGGCTTTGGGCCATCGTGTCTGCCCAGCGCTGGCTGCAGGGATCTGTCGGAAGGGCAGGTGGAATGGGTGGGGGAAGCCAGGCAAGGCACAGGAGTGCTAAGACGCATCCACGTGGCAGGAAAATGAGCTCAGAAGTGCTCACTTCAGGAACTTTCTCTCAAGCGCACCAGCTGGCCTGCTTCTCCAAAGCCTGCAGGCTGGCAGCGGCTTCAGGGTTACTTCTGCACAGCCGGGTGAACACAGCCAAAGAGAGCATCTTTTATAAGGGATTTGAGTTCTACCTAAAACCACTACAAAAGAACTAGATATTATTAAAATTACTATGATGAAAACCTGGTAGGTCTTCATATGCGCAGACACAGAGCTTTAGCATACATCATCTCCTGCAGAAAATTAATGCCTGTGATGACTAACTCATATGACTAAATATGACTAAATTCAATGAATGCTGAAGTGGTCAAGGACAAGTAGAATTTTAAAACTCTAATGGTTACAGATTATATAAACCTATCATTATGATTTCCATCTTATCTTCAATTTCCTGAAAAAGTTATAACTTTTAACAAGCAATGTTCCAAGATTTGTTAAAGCCAGAGTAACCCATAATCAAGTAAATTGTACACTAGAGGCAGTGAAAGTGATTAATTTTAGTAGAATTTCTACAGATGAGGTTCTAGTATTTTACTATAATTCAAAAACAGCTTAAAAGATTTCAGAATATAAGCATTTCCTTTGGAGCCCTCTAGCTTATCAGACTGAAATGGGGGTCTGGGAAAAGAAAGATGATTACCAAAATTGTTCATTTTTAAAGTTTGGAATCTTATGAGCAAGCATAACCAAGTATGAATTGTCACTCTAAGTGGAAAATGGGGAAAGAAAAATGCCTCTAAGTCTTCAACTAATGTTCCTTAAAGGCATTTTAAGAATATTATTTGGAAACAAGTGCAGGAAGCGAGAAACTGCACCTTGAATTGGTAGAATTCTGTTGTCTCACTACATTTGAGACTAAGGCACTCTTCAGTGTCAAAAGCCCTTGTGTTCTCTTGCCATAACCTGTTAAACAAAGACATATTTAATGCTCAGCCAAATTCTTCTACATTGAAAAGAATGTGGCTCAGCCACCCTAAAAGGCAACTCTCTCATTATCTTGGCTCCCTCTTAAACAGAGATACCCCCCCCATGCCAAGAGAAATTATCCACCTTGTTAAAGAAAAGCGATTAAGTGCAAAAGATCACAGGTAAAATTAAGTCTCTACATGCCAAGCAGTGAGAACACAATGATGCCTTGCTTTAAGTTCTTCCTAGGGTATCCACCATAGGCCAGCTGAGAATTGCTCCATTCAGTGAATTCTGCTGGGCTTTTCCAAGGTCACCAGAAAATTATAAAAAAAAAAATATATTAAAAAGATCTGACAATTTAGTTATTACTGTGTATTATCCTCAAAAGACCTGACCAAAAGCCTCCTGAAGTCAAGACTGATCACAATTTCAGTTGGCTTTGAAGCAAACTTCAAAGTTCTGGACCCGGTGACTTAAATCATGTTGCTATCATTAAGAGTGAATTTCCTGAAATGAGTAGGTTGAAATTCAACGTCATATTCTGAGACGATAAAATGTAGGTCATTGGCAGATATCCCTCACATACCACATCTTTTCTTACTGGGACATGTTATCACAGATAAAATGCAAAATACAGAAGAAACAGCATATATCCAACATTGCTATTATCTGCTCTCCCCCACCATGGGTTTAATTAACACAAGTTTCAAAAAACATTACTCTTTCACACACCAAACTAATATTTAGAGTTAATAACAGCAGTCTGGATAGGTCCAGACTGAGAACAACTGAGAACAGCAAGGAGACATCCAAGATGTCTCTTCATGCATACTGAGACAGACTACAGAAGGACAGAGAAGAGCACCATAGTTTCATGAGCATTTTAAATCAGCACTGTTGCTAAAAGGGGGCTGGGGAGCGGGGGAGAAGTCTGCTTCTCCCTTTGCTATTTATTCTTAATCCTCAGCTGTCCCCTTCTTCATGCCAGCACAAATGTTCATGAAGTCCTACAATAAATTGGATCAAAAAAAAACTCAGGTTAAAATTAAACCAGCAAAGCAAACTCAACTTGGTTTTAACCTGCATCAGTCCTCTTCCAATTCACCATACAGTGGCAGAAACCTCCCCTGTGGTTAAGGACAAGTGATCAGGGTCAGGGAGGTATTTGGGTGCCTCTTTCAGCAGCGGTTGTCAGGTTTTGCTGCCCTGCCATGCCGATGGAAGTCTGTTGGTAGCATCTCTGTTGTGCTTTGACACTGCTATTACTGTCTGACATTTAAACTGGGAGCACGGAAATATCTCAGCAAGCTGTGGCCTCTTTTTCTGGGATTTTTAGAAGTAGAATAATTAATATACTCAATTCCTAACTGCTCACGGTCTCAAAGGCAGCCATACCAGGTGAGAAAGACAGATATCACGAGGAAAAGAGAGAGATACTGTCTTATAGCTTGTAAATAATTCCTAGCTATGAATTCTGTGTCAACGTAAAAACTTTGACCACTTTATTATTTTAAAATGGATTTTTATTAAACACTGAAACACTATCCCTCTTGTGATTACATTTGGAAGAAAGTAAAAGCTTGTGTCCCTGCTCTGTAGAGCTGTGAAACCCAGCGCACATTAGCTGAGGCAGTGTTAACAATCTTCATTCTTACTTAATTTTGAAATGACCATACAGCATGTTATATATAGCAGGAACTTGTTTAGCTTCTAGTTTCTTATGTTTTATTCCTTTCATATTCCATAAAGCTTAGCTATTCAATAGGAATGTCCACACAAGCATTAATATTTCCAGCAGTCAGTTCATTGGATCACTCATTTTCCTGGTAACACCAAAATAACAGATCAAAATCTATGCCAAAATGCTATTGATATTTAAAAGAGTAATTGTCAACACTCATGAGATTATTTTTATTATCGAGAATCAATATCCTCAGAATTTGAATAATTAATCAAGACTTGACTAATCCAGCAAAAGTGAAAATCAAAAGTAGCACCCAAAAGAAATCACAATATCATGAAATCAGATATGAATTCCACATTTAATGATTTATTATTGAGAATGAATTGACATCATCGGGAGTACTGTGATTTCTTGGGTTCAAGTAAAGAGCAAGGCAGCTATTCTGCAATCTGAGTGTTTTAAGACAGCTGTGAAACTACCGATGTATGGAGGTTGTTCCTTATGTCAAATTTGATTGGAACATTTAATATGAAAAAGATATAATTTTGAATTTTTCTCTCATTCTTATTGTATTGCTACCTCCACAAGTCTCTCCGTGACTGATTCCCTCACTTTCATTGACATTTAGAAGAAAAAAAAAAACCTACTTTTCCCATGGATCATCACTCTGCTCGTGGACCTCCAGCAAAACACAATCCTTCCAATCCCCTTTATAATATTCCAAGAAGTGTAACACGTGGCACAGCATGGCTCGCTTGCTAGCATAAGTTAAAATACATAAATGATTGTGTAGAGCAACGACTTTATTTTTCTATTATTTGTGCAACCCTGAGTTAGAAAAAAGTATCAATTTTGGAGGAGAAGAGAGGATCATTTGAGAATCTTGCATTATTACTATCACTTCTTGTTTTCACACAGGGCACCCGCAGTTAGCAGTTCCCCCAGTCAACAGACCTCTGGGTCTCCTTCAGTCGTCAAGGAGACAGATCAACACGTCTTTGAAAACTTTGGACAATCTTTGGTCAACAACGGTAGAAGGTGGCCAAGAATATGTTGACTGTATCACAGAGGAGGCTGGAGGTGCAATGCACGGAAGAACACGGGGTGCCAGGCGGTGAAGGAGGCTGGGAGCCACCTGCTATGCTCTTCTGAACATCCTACTCGGGCAAAATCAGGAGAGCAGAGCCTTCTTGAGACAGCGATCCAATATGTAAGGGGAAAGGAGCAAGCCAAGCTAAGGCACAGTCTACCCTGCCACCCTAGGGGCCTTGGTCCTCTCCGACTCCCTCGAGGGAGGTTTGTCTTAAGGCACAGTAAGACAGATTTCCCTGCACTGCTTCAGGTACAAGCGCATAATTGCAGCTGGCCTTTGTGAGAGGAGCACACGGAATGAAGGAGGATTTGAGTGAGTGGGTACCATCTGGCCTTGGACAATCGCTGCCAATTGCTACCTCATTTCAATACGGGGAAGCACTATGACATTCTGAATTATTGGTAAGCTAAATGTACGCCTCCAACTTCTGAGGTCTACGCAGTTCTCTTACCTTTGGCTGTCTGGACTTAGCTATGCTGGGTAAGATGGCAAATCTGGCTCTTGTTATGTTTTCTGACTTGTAGGTAACTTTTTCCTATGAAATGGTGACAGAGAAACTGAATCAGCTGGATTGCACTCACAAATTACATCAATATGATTTTTACACAGGTAGGGGTAGGTAAAAATGTTTGAGAAAAATTACAGCAAACATCTAGAAAAGAACTATACATCAAAGCTTATAACTGAATGAAATAATGCAGGAAATACACCTACTAACATTATTACTCACTTCATCTATGAATTAGAGTAAAATCTATGTACTAGAGTAAAACCGTGTTTTGATATACTTTGACAAAAGGTAAGATGATTAATGCTTATTAAATTTCCATTTGTTTTTCTATACTAGCTAGTTTAGATTCAAAAGAGATAGTTGGAAAATAGTTAGACAGAATATGTTCTGGGTTTTTTTTTCCTGTTTGGCAAAACAGGTGGCAATACTAGGTGTTTAAAGCTGCAAGATACGTAGGACACTAGTACTGTAATGTAATGTAATATTTTATTTATTAAGTGATAATTGCATTTTTTACAAAACACTTGTGTTCAAAGAATCATAGACATCAAATACAGAAAAAATTTATCCTCAAAAATTTATCCTCAAATGTGTATTTGTTTTCTATAGGAATTGGAGTCAAATCTGACTTAGAATTTTAAGACCCATTGTCACTGCATAATCAAATGCTAGGCTGTTGATAACTGAGAAGCGCCAGTCACTGCTAATGCAAGTACCGTATAGATATTTGAATGTCTTCATTCTTATTTTGCCTTCTGCCAAAATACGACATATGTTCGAAAAATCTACAGCAGACCCGAGGAACAGCTAACTGCACTGGCAACTACCACCTAATAGTCTCATTGTCTATTTTTATCTTTTTTCCCTAATTTCATTGTAGTGCATTATTTCCATTTACATCTAACTGTTTGATATGCATACACTTTGCAAATACAAATGTTAACCATATTGCTCTATTGTACTGGAATAACAACTTAATGTACCGCCCTCTAATGTTGATTTCCTACATAGTTACAAGTTTGTTTGCATTTTAAATGTGCACCTTTCTTCTAAGGTTTCTGCTGAGATGGGGTTCACAAGGTATTTCTAAAAGAACTACCTGATTATAACTTTTTAGAATACTTCAGTTTAATGAATCCTGCAAAAATAACAGAATGAAAATAAGATTTACACAGATTTACTGGAAGTAAAAAAATATGAAATACCCAAGTAAAATCTCTCATCTGTTCAAGGAGGGAAACAGAAAGATAATCTGTCATCTTTGGCTCTACTTTACAAGATGGTCTATCTCCAAGCAGATAAATATCATCTGTCTTTCATGTTTGATCAGTTCTCCCGTCTCAAGTCAGATGATTTCTTTGTTTGTCAGAGTCTTATAGTTTTTAATGACACCATAAATATGATTGCCTTGGCTCCAGGGACTGTCATTATGAAAAAGAATTTGGTGAGAGGAATTGAGATGCCTGAGCATTAGATAGGGAGAAGCTTAATTACACTAAGGAACATGTAGATTCTTTCTTTTACACACAATGCCAATTAGTCAAGCTTTAAGTCCTTTTGTGCTCTTACTCAGTCAAGGCTAGGGAAAACTAATCTTTAACTTTTTAAAGATTAGAGCTATATTCAAAAGCAATTAAAATAAAAAACAAACGGTGGGGAAAAAACCCAAAAGACAAGAAATGAAATTTCAGATTTTCAATATCCCAAATGTATGGGAACAACGCATGCTCAAAGTCTTTGTTCAAAATGTCCACAAGCATCGTGAATATTGGGTGTGTGAGGACTGACAGATTCAGCACAGCAGAAACAGTCTTAATTCAAATAAGATCTGGTTTTTTTCACAGCTTTTTGGCTCCCTCCCAAGAGACCGATGCCACACATGAGTGGAGACAGACCAATAGTTCTTTGAAGTAGCAGGACAAACTTTCACAATGCAAAGAGCAGGTTTCTGCACAGAGGATCACAGGAAGTGGTAACGTTGGTTTTTCATCTTTGTGGTTTGCACTGATACATTACTAGTCTGTTGGGTAAAAGGAAGTTCAACAAAAGTGATCAAACATGAAAGACAGATGACATTTACCTGCCTAGAGATACGCATCTTGCAAATTACACCCAACCCCTCTGCCAAAAATTAAAGAGCAGTTCAGGGAAGAGCAGCCCACAGACTTGTATGGAATTCCTGATGCACCTGATCTCAGGAAATGGCATTTGAGCATTCTTGTTCCTGTTACGAAAATAATGTGAAAAGGTTTGTTTCCCTTATTAAATCCCATGGCTCTGAGTAAGCAGTAGGTTACACCTTTATTATTTAGCTACACCAAAGATACAGAATTTCACATTAACAGAATATCTGAGAATAATCAATACAGACCAGGAAAATGCGGGCTGGGTTTCAGACCTTTTGAATCAAATAATGAATTATTCATAAGCTGAGAGCTTCTAAATCAAAAGTAAATTCAGTTTTTTTTTCAGAAATAATGAAAGTTGAAATAGTGATCTTTGTCTTATGATGGTAATATGATTGAGACCAAATAAACAATCTGCAAGTAAAAAATCAGTGAAGCCATTAATGGAATGCTTTGCAAAGGCATGGATTAAGGGCGATGGTAGCAGCATGTGTATTTGACTACATATTTAGTGGTAGCTAACGATTTTTCATAATTCATAGCGATATGACACATATCATCCTCTGCACATACCATTTTCTACAAGATAATGCTAAAGAATGGAACTGATTGCTCACTAAGAATTGCTGGTCAGTTAAGTTGCATTAATTTCTCAGCTGCAAAATTTTGATATTCTCACATGCTGCTTCCCAGGCGTATCACCAGAAACATAAGGACAAGACAGAGAAACACGAAGGAAAAACTCAGATTGATAAAACTGTACTAAGACAATATCCACGAGTTTGTTAACAACATTTTGAGGAAGAATTACACTGCATAGAGAGATTCAAACAACGTGACGTGTCAGCATTAGATTTTGATTAGACGCCAGCTCTAACAAGTCTGAAGAGATCAGCTTATGCCTGGAGATGTTGAAGAGTGTAACAAGCCCACAGGCTACATGAAAAACTCAAAGATCTCATCTCATTACCACTACTGAAAAGCTTTCTAACAGTATGCTCTGCTAGACTCAAGTTCTGGAACAGATCACCTGAGGAAGCGGGGGACTCTCTACCACTCTCAGAGAAGATTTGGACAAGCCTCAGTCAGGACAGGGTTAATGGATCCTGCCTCCATGCTGGGGATATGAACTGCTCAGAATCTCTTCCGCACTTACTTCGTCTAATCCCCAGGAAAGGAAATTTTACGGGTAGTTTCTGTTACAAGTTCTTAGATATCTTTTGTTGAAATTCAGTGCAGGGCTGAGTCTGAGCATAGAAACGAAGCCTAAGTAAAATTATTTTCAAGAACTTACGAGTATGTAGATAAAAATGTTAGAACAAGCACCTCAAACACTAAACACCAGCTTTTATCACAAAGATTACTCACACATTATATAATCTATTCCACTAATTTACAACTCATCAGTCACTATAACCAATTATTTGTCTAGCCCCAAGTCCCTCAATTATAATTGCATACAATGACTTTGTTTAATTCATATTTTTCCTAATGTTTGTTATGTCATGAAATTATGTATTTTTGTACATAGACTAGAAAACCAGGATGAAGAAAAATTCATATTCATAACAGTAATAAAACCCTATTTTGAGGAAGAGTACTTATTCTTCCAAATCAAAATCTCTAACTCCTTTACCCCGCTGTGATACTTCTATACCATAGAAATAATCATCTGTGACCATGTTACTTCAGCTGTTCCCTGAACACCACAGAGGAATTAAAAATCGGTGCAAAATCCAGGCGTCATAAATACAGCGCTGATTTCCTTAGCACACTTTCAAATCTCATTAGTAAACAAAACTCCCACAGAAAATAAATGCAACTTTTTTATGGACTATGAATGTAGACTATGCAATGGAGCTCTTGAGCATGGATAAAAGTCAGTGAACATAAATGAGGAAGCTGGATGCAAGAACTTGGTTTTCATTCTCCTGAATGCGATNCCTTCCAACTGAAATATCCTCTTCAGTTCTGTTCTGCTCTATTCATTCTGATGCTGGAGGTTCCAAAGACACTCTTGCTGCAGGTCTGTTCAGCATCTTCTGAAACCCTGTGTCCAACCAAATCAGGAAGGCCGAGCCCTGGTCTTGCTTTATATCCTATTAGAATATTCTCCTTTAAATAATGCTCTCTACTTATTATTAGGAGTATCGAATCTAAAGTCTAAATCTTAATCCATTAAAAGGTACTGCAAAACCAGCAGTTTTTAAGAGTTGCTGTGGCAAAGCATCAATGTTAACTGCCAAGCTGTCTTTCACGGATCTTAGTGCAGAGACACGTCTTCTGTGAAATGCCCAATCACCATTGTCTAAAACAGAGTCTCTGTGGCACAGAGAGCGAAGAGGTGCCATAGGTGGCCCCAAACACAGATTTATCCCACCAATCCGCAGTACTTAACTTTTTGGGTTGTAGGTTTCTGCTGGTCTTGTTTGTCTGGCAATTTCCTCCTCTCTTTTTGTGGCATTATAAGTACTCTCAAATAGAGTAAGAAGTGAGAGATGCACTGCTGACATTGAACATCTGGAGGTATATAAATCTGCAATTTCACGCTGCTGCATCCCTAAATTTTAGCCATTTTCAACTGGTTTTTTTTAAGCTTGTCTCAGATCAAACCTACGTATCAGTCTTGGAGCACGGTGTCTTCAGGCTAGTGGAATTCCGTGGAGTGTTTTTGTGATGCAGTCCTGTTCTGTCCCCATGGGCACGGCAAACGAACCGCTCACGCAGCCGCGCAAAGGCGGCTTTCAACAACCGTGCGCTTGATTCCATCTCCAGGAATACCCGGATTCACAATCAGTGCTGGAAAAACCTTCTGCTGTTCCGAAGCAAGAGGTGACCTGTAGATGAGACAGGGTATCTACTCGCAGTCGTGACTTTGAGGGTGTTGGCTGCAAAGTTTATATCTACACATAGTGATCTCTTCTTTAACAATCTTGTTCTTACTTTTTTACTAGTACAGATGAAGTTCTAAAAAGCAAGTATGTGAAAACTGTAAACTCTGACATGCAAACCAACACACTGTCTGATTGCTTTACAAATTGAAATCCAAACGCATTTCATGTCATACCATTGTGCAACCACTGAAGAAATGATGCACGGACAATTTTATGTAGCGTTGTTTAAAACTCAGAGCAATGAGGGAACTGTAAATGTTATTTTGAGAAAAAAAAATTATTTTCCAAGGTTGAAAGCAGCTGGAATAACACAGACAACCTCTCTGTTACTAACAGAAAAAATAATTACAGCCCCTAAATCAATTCGTCTGCGTTTGACCATGTCCTTTAATAACCTAGGACATAAAATAAGTCATCTTTTATAAAAATAATCTCCACCTACCAGCAAGATCCGTTTTCTTCAGATCAGGTACAGAGTAGCTTTGAAACATACAATCAATCAGGAACATGTACTACTTCCCTTTCAAAAACTTTTTTTTTAATTGCCTATGTGGAGTTTTCACTCAGAAAAAAAAAAAGTAGAGAAATACTGGAAAATCCTCATGAAGTGGAAACCCATACAAACTTAAGGAGGGGCTCAAGGACAGGTGGCAGACTGCAAATTACATAATTTTTGAAAGACGCCGGGATTGAAACCAGAAGAACACAAATCTCAAATGTATGTTTTGTGGAGAAAAAAAAAAAAGAGATGAAAGGAGAGTGGGGGAAAAAGCGGGTTACTAAATCTAACAGCTGTAGATCTTCCTGAAGCACCATGGTGAGAAAATACTTTGCATTATTACATAAACTTCCCTGTAGCAAGAAAACGCGCAACTACATGAAATCCATATTTCATGGATAATCAGGGATAACCTGAAAAAAACCATAAAAGCAAAACAATTCAGGACAGTTTAATTTCAATAGAAAGAGACCTGGTGACTGCGATGCAGTGAGGGACCATGTAGCCGTTCTTTTGTGTGACCACTCCCGGCAGAAAGAAAAGGACTGAAGCATGAGTGGGGGGCAACGGTTTAGGACGCTGCAACGAACCATCCTGGCTTTCTGTGCTTCCCGGTTTGCTGCAGCTGCTTATCCGCTGTACACCTCCGGAAGGGGCTACCTGAGCAAGCACAAAGAAAGGGAATCAAGGAGAAGAATAACATAGTGTACATATCACATACTAGTTGTCACAAGCGTTATTTGTGATACCTACCTTTCCTCTTGCGGGTACTCCTGCTTCATCCTCGTTTGGAAGCAGTTTCAAGCTCATCAATGGCAACCTGCTGCAAACTTCTGGTTTTTTTCATGTGCAAGCACCACTCACAAACTCAGACAAGCACTAGAGACAGCAGGCACGTGCCTCCCCTCCTGAACTCGCTCATCCCAGCTCACTAGACCACACTTCATCAGGGCTACGTGATTCCAGGCCAGGAGTCAGGCATCCAAGATGTGGATGATGCGAGATTATGTATCACAACGCCAATGTTTCCTTGTTTCCGAGAAACAGATTTTCATTCACAGATTTCTTCCCATTCCTTCCATAAGGCAATATGCATATTGTTTTTAATAAATATGCATTTATTAGTATCTTGTTTTAATAATTAAGTACTATATAGTTAGAAAGTAATTTGTCATACCATAGTTTTACATTAGGGAGCACCATGCTTTTGTCTGTGTAATTACTCTGAAGAGGGCTATATAATCCTTTTTGTTAACACAATCCACTCAGTCATGACCAGATCCCTTAAGTAATACAGGGAGAAATGCACCTGCTGCGTCATCTGACACAGTCAACATGCACAGATAGGAAATTATTTACATTGTGGACTAAGAAGTTTGAAAGCTCAGTCTCATTACTCAGTAACTATAACTTCAACACTTTACAACAGCCACTAACTATGCCTGGTACCATGGTCTTCAACGAAGACCAAGGAGCTCAAAGCAAAATCCTCACCGTCTGCATCTGGCTTAATGCTGTTGACTTCCAATAAGATTACGCACAAGCAAAAATATTTGCCGGATTGTAGCCAAAATTTAGAAGTGATTTTCAAAATTCATAAAGTCAACTAATATGATTAAATAGACTATATAAAGTATTTTATTTTAGTTTTTTAAAAAATACAACATTCTAAAAAACATTTATATCTTTAATACATAAAAATTCATTAAAATCCACATATAAGACATGCAAACATTAACAGATTTAGAGAGTGGTGACAAACTTTCCAAGAAGGGGGTGGAAAGTGATAACTTCACTCTTCCAAGAAATATTTTTTAAACTGTGACTTTCACTTCTGTTAAGAATCCATTTGAGATATCAAATTCTGTAACTGACATAGTGCTGTCTAGACTATTTTAATGTGAAGAGTTTGGATATCAGAGAATTAAAATTATTGCAAACCCACATCTGAGTATAATACATCAAAGAGCTGGTGTCACCTTGATGTCGCCTTGATTAAATATTATTATTATTCAGTAGCACTTAAGGACACCTAGCATTTTGCAGAATAAAAACTCATTATAGTATTAGGCACATACATAAACCACAGTCCTCCAAAATGGATGATGCCGTGAAGCTTTTGCTGCCCACCTCCTATTTATAAGCAAAACACCTTCCAAACTCTTTTCCTTCATGTGGCACCTTTTCACTGTCCACTTAACTGCTGGTAGCACTGGGATGCAGTGGTTTGACTCTTGCTAGTCTGGAGAGGCCGAGTCTGAGACACTGAGTAGGTGACTTAACCGAAACATATTTCATAGAGTTATTACTGCTTCCTGATGCAGCTGAAAGTAATTTTAAAACAAAAAGAAGGTGTAAGAAGTTTAGAGGAACAAAAAAAATCATATTGTCTTTTTATAGTTTTCATAGCAGAATAAAAAAAGTATTCTAAAGATATTGTAAAAAGGTCTGAACAACATACCACAGAAGCACATGAAAATCAGCATACTCACCGGGAACCAATTTATTTGGGAGCCAATGCAGCAGGTATGGTGCACCGTTGTAATTAACCAGCAACACACTGGAACAACACTGGACAAGCACATAAAAAGTGTTCCCAGCGTATCGTGCATTTTCAGGTGCTCCACAGAGAATGACGCAATTGAAAACAATTCCAAGTGGGAAAAGGAAGCTTTTGAAACAAAGGAGCCAAATAGAAAGAAACGTGTACAGAAAAGAAGAGTAAATATGAAGGAAAATCAAAGAAAGAGGCAGGAGTCAGCAGCAGCATGCTCAAACACTTTATGAAAATAAAGCTTCTAAGCATTTGCTTTACTAGAGCAGTTAAAACACTCCAAAATTGTTCCAATATTATTTGTTTTCAATAGGTAATAAGGCAGCACGTACCAGAGATAAAGAAAGCTCTTAATAAGAGAGAAATGGCCACCAGACAATCTCTTGATTAAGATTTGATCCACACTCTGGAAAATATTTTATTATCCACCCCACATAAAGGAGTTAAGGATAATGCTGTAAGAGGAAAAGAAGCATGGAGGTAGCTTTTCTTTCTTTTTTTTTTTTTTTTAAGTCTAAGGTCAAAAGAATACCTTTAATTATAGGAGGGCAGTAATTTTTCTGAAATACTGTTTTATTTGTTTCTTTGCTTTTAGAAGAGATTCCTAAAAGCTTAAACTAATATATCTGTTCATAGTTACAATCTTACAGGTACCTGGTGGTATCCATTTAGGCTTCTTGTCTGTTACAGGACTTGATGTATGTAAAGGCCTCCCAACTGGTTCTGAAGAACTGGACATCATCTTTTGTGTTGGCTCAGATTTTTGTTCTGTTATCAGTGAAGGAGAAACTACAGGTGAGACTTAGTTAGAAAACAAAAGTGACCGTAGAAAGACACTCTTTAGCAGAGAAATCATCACACTGCATAAGATGATAGATCATTGTACAGCACGAGCTCTCCAGATTGAGTAAAATAAAGAGTATATTACTCGATTGTCACATCTTTAACGGTATATATTTATACAGTCAGTCCTGTTATACTCTGGAATTTCAAGCCTGGTTTGAAAACAAGCAGTGTGACAATTTCTTGTTGAAGACCTGCCAGATATCAAATTTCTAAGAGGGAAGATTCTTCTGTCCGTTACACAAAGCAAACCATTCCTTGTCGTAACTGAAACTAATTTTACACTAAATTACATGTTGTAAACTCATGCCTGAAATTGAAACACATTACTAAGTCAGACACAAAATTAACACCATGAGAAGAATTTTAAACTATTTAAAGTAAATTGTGTTAGCAACAATTAACTCTGAAGGGCATACATTTTTAATGTTTTTTGCCAAGTGGTTAATAGAACTAGCATTGTTTAGCTATCCTTGAATTAAAAATTCATAAATGCAACTGCAAGAGGAGGCTCCGGGATTATAATAAAAAAAAAAAATCCTCAGATCACTCATATTTAACCTTTTCTTAAAAGCTAGATATAGTTATATAAAAAGACATGAACTTTGTCTATTCACTTTTGTCTGCTTTTATTGTAAGGAATGTTAGTTTACTACAAAGCGTTTTTTTTTTTCCCCAGTATTTTCTTCTATTCTCCTCCCTTTACTCTGCGTATAGTCATTTTCATCACAACCCTGCAGTCAGTCCGTTAGCCACATGTATCTATTCCTTCAGTGAAAATAAAAGGAACTTTTATTATAAAGAAGTCTATTTCAAATTCATAGTACAAACTTACGTGTAGTATTAATCTTGGATTTGGGAGTTTTCTTCTCTCTTTCAGCCGGCATCTTTTGTTTAGTTTTCTTTCTGTTCCCTTTGGCTTTCTTCTTTTCCATAGCAAAGTCTTCATCATCACCTTCACTATAATCTGAATCTTCTTCCGACTCCTCACCTACAGCAAGGAAAAGGCATGTCATCTCTTTTCAGGAAATACAATTTACTATTACTCCAGGGACTTCTAATCACATTCTGGACATGAAGAACCAGCATAGCTTAAGGACATAGTAAAACAAATTTGCAATTATTTATATGCTAAACTGAGAAAGAAATAGTCTCCATAAAACATTCTGTATTTACAGAATTCTTGCTCTGTGCTTTAATAATGGAACACCCTAGTATAAACTGCATACAATAATGATTTTCACAGTAGAATTACCAATATTCCACGTGTGCAAGATGAAAAAGTTAAAATTATTTGGCAAGGCTTCTGATTTTTACATATTCTTAGTCATGACTAAGTGGGAAAGTGGGAAAACACTATGTCTAATTTCAGCTGTAAGAAAGACTTAATAGATTATTAAAAAAACCCAGACAACAGCAAAAATAGTTCTCTATCAACAGGAATATCTGGATTACTCCCCTGATATTCTATTTCACTGACAATTCTAGAAATACTTTCCAATAAACCTTGCAGTAAGGAATAAAAGAATGGATGCAGACACGTTAACTATTGGGGAATGAGAGAGAGACGTCTATCACACTCTGCGGGCATTCAATACTAAGCTGCTACTAGAAGCAAAGTATGAGGCTAGGCTGACCTCCAGTGGGTTGCAGCACGGTTTTCTAAGAGTTGAGAACTGGAGGAAGGAAAGAAGGGAGGCTACTTATTTTTTTAAACAAGCTTAAACAAACCCAATACTGAAAGCACTAGCACCTGACACTTACTCCAGAGTCACTGCTTAGATGCAAACCCCAGACAACAACTGGAAAAAAGAACAGAGGCTCTTTAAAGAGATGAAACTTTCCTGGACAAACAGGGTAGAATAAATTTGTTCTGACATACTGCGGCAAATGCAGAGAAGAACTATCATTTTTGCCAGTTTGGGGAATGTGTATGAATAAGCTCCAATGTTTAGATTTAGTGTCAAAGTGCAACTGAGATGCCACTAGTATTAAAAGATAATACTTCAGTAAGGTGGGGGAGTAGAAGCAGTATGCATTTCACTGAAAATATAACCTACGTGTAAGGCATCACATTCAAAGCACATCTAAGGAGAGGGTTTTTACAGAGAACTTACTGGGTACAGACTCTGGCTCAGAGTCAGTAGCGTGCTCGCCACCATCACCGTCAACAGTCAGTAACTTCTGATGTGCTGGCACTTTAGATGCTGCTGTCCTTCGCCTACAGTCGCCCCTAGGTACATCATCATCCATAACCTGATCGAGACCTTGAAAACAGAAGGTGGTCTAATTAATTCAAATTCACAGTAAATCTATTCTCCTTCTCAAAAAGAAGCAGGTATTTGAGTCCCCAGAATTAGTTTTTGTGATTTTGAAGTATAGTATACAGAAGCATATCATCAGCATTTGTTTTCATGTGATTCTCATTTTACTCTTTTAACTGACTAAACTCTACTTTCTGGTTGTGAAAGTTATCAATATTTATCTGTAATCAAACTAACGAAAGGACAGAAGACGAAAAATAAAACTGGAAAATGAAAAAGTTTCCAATGGCACAGCAAACGTTTTGGTCACGTTTATTTGATGTTTAGGCGTTATGGACCCGTTAAGGAGTTGAGTTACTTCTTGAAGAAGTAAATAAACTCAGCATCTAAAATCATCACGTCTGTTGCTTTTTCCAACTAACTTTTAATGATCTGTAACAATCTCATTCAGCAGTCCACAGATTTTCCCATTTTAAGACTGGCACAAAATTTTTAATGAAAAAATTAATGAATCCTTCATCCTTCAGTCTTCATTTAAGATAAAGACTCTTTTCCACGTACGTGAAAAACAGAAACCGATGGAAACAGAGAAGAGATAAGCTACTTAAATGTATCTTGAAATGCTATTTCTGACCAGACAGAGTATGAGAACAACTTACCTAGAAGTTCACTGTCTACACTGCAGTTGGAAAAATGTACACTCCTGTGTACATTTTCCGATTCAACATTCTTACCTGTTTTAGGATCCAGAAAACAAACAAACAAAAAATAATATGAAATATTAGTATACAAAAACCACATTATAAAAAGTCAAGATATTAAGAAATGAAAATAGCTAACATTTTTATCTGTCTCTAATCAAACTATATGTTTGGAAGAACTCAGAGAAGAGTTCTTTTCCTCACAGAAAAAACCCAAGAACATAAGAAGACAGGCATGATCTAGAAATTCGCATTTCCTTATCATGACATCTTCAAATAAAACATGACTTTCAACCTATTTCACTGTAAAATAAACTAAGTCACGTTCAAATTCACTACATATAAATAAAGAGTGTTGCATTGAACTGTAAAATAACCTTGTTCTTCTGAATTTTGCACCTCAAGGATATTTGCAGATTTTTCTTTGACGGATAAGGCCAAGGCGACTTCCAAGTCTCTTTGATAAAGTTTGTCATCCAAGGATATCCTGGAAAAAAAAAAACAAATATGCTAAACAGTAAAACAATGGCACTAGTGTTATAGATCTACTTCTGACTCACTGAACTTTTTACAATTCAAATACTTGTAAAGAGATTAATATTTCAGTACATACTTATAGCATATTATATTATGAATATTACTTCCTGAAAAGATTTAGACAAAGTATACACTAATATTTAAAGTACACTACACTTAGAAGTATTATGATTGCAAAACATTATACACGAACTAATAACTGGTATTATCAGAGAAAAATTACATTTACTTGAAATACCACACTGAAATCTAATATTCATACACAACTTTACCACCAAAATAATCAGACTTCTTTTTTCATTGACATTGACTTTGTATTTTCTATCAAACTTTCAAGATGTTCTTTTTTAAGGAGTCGAAGTTGTCTTTATATTTCTCAGTTTCACGAGTCCTCAGTAACTCAGAATTGTTACAGTTATTTTGCACTGTAGAGATATCAAGACAAGATCAGACACGCAAACCTGTTTCTGCACCTATGCAGGCTGCTTGCTGGAGTTTGTTAGAGCTGTAACAAAACAGACATAGCTCACTACCAAACTCCGGCACGTTTTCCTGACTCTATGCATAGTCACATTATCCCTGATTTGCAACTATACCAATAAAGCTGAAAATCTTTATCACACTAACATGTTAGTTGTTTATTCTCAGCCGCTTAAAACTCTAGGGAAAACAAAAAAAGAAAAAAACAAATACTGTTATTGAAATCCAGCTTTACACAGAGTTGACCGCATTTCAACATTTCTTACCTTTTACTAGGCGTCTGCTTTTGTGACGGAGTCAATTCTTTGTGTGGCTGTTTTTGCTTCTCTTTTTTCTCCTTCTTTGGTTCCTTGAGCTGTGTTCTGGATTTTTTGCTTGAAGGTGCAGCTATACATGCAAAGTCTTCATCTGTTTGGGAAACAGCAACAAGCTTTAATGAGTCTTCCTATATTCTTCCATATGGCCAAGAGAAGTCATTCAATTTAATTTCATCACACACTAAAAATATACCAGAGATAACCTTTTTGAAACGAATTCTATTTTTAAAGAACACAACAACTATAACTATACTGTTCTTAAATGTATTTTAAATGAAAATTTAACAAGATGTCTTTTGCATATGCTTTTATTCAGGAGGTAATGATTTGTTTTTATTACCAATAAGGCAGTAAAGCTTTAATGTCCACTGAAAACTGAGGCAGGGGGAGAAATAGATTTGCCTGCAACAAGACACAACTGGTGTTCACCAGTTTCCTGACATACTGTTGTTACACTCTGGCTTACAGCCATCATATTCTTGTTGAATCAGGATATTTAACAGTGTGCCAGATTACTTCCAGTGAAAATACTTAACAGCCTTCTCAATGAACTAATTCATTAAAGACACTCTGATGATATTTTGGGTGGTGGCACTAGTGTTTGGCATTTTCGTTTTGTACAAGAACATGCACTTACCATCATCTTCCGGATCACCAAATTGAGAATAATCAACAATTTTCTTGTTCCTGTGGCAAAAAACATACACTATTAATCCTTTTAGATTGATCACCTTGACTTGCTAACACTTGATTTTTGGGCAAGTCGTATGTTTTACAAGAAAAAAGCAACACATGTTCAAATGTACTTATAACCAGTGCTACTGTATACAATATAGTTATTCGGAATAGCTTCTAGATTTTTTAAAATCTGAAAATAACAGTGCTTTTTGTTGCTCTCATTGTGGGAGCATTGTATTCTCCTCATGTACACACCGCATCACAGCTGCTACTGTGCAACTGGACTTACTTATCTCCCGGGTCACCTTAGGCACCTGAAACATGCTTTCCGTGCACCTCCTAGGCCGTTTCCTACGCGCCACCGCTGCTGGTGCAGGTGTGACCCTACCCGGAGCGGGCAGAATCATAGAATCACTAAGGTGGGAAAAGACCTCTAAGGTCATCGAGTCCAACCGTCAGCCCAACCCCCCCATGCCCACTAAACCATGTCCCCAAGCGCCTCATCTACACGTCTTTTAAATCCCTCCAGGGATGGGGACTCCACCACTGCCCTGGGCAGCCTGTGCCAAGGCCTGACCACTCTTTCAGGAAAGAATTTTTTCCTAATGTCCAACCTAAACCTCCCTTGGCACAACTTGAGGCCGTTTCCTCTCGTCCTATCGCTGTTACTTGGGAGAAGAGACCGACCCCCCCTCGCTCCAACCTCCCTTCAGGCAGTTGCAGAGCGCGATGAGGTCTCCCCTCAGCCTCCTCTTCTCCAGGCTGAACACCCCCAGTTCCCTCAGCCGCTCCTCATCAGACTTGTGCTCCAGGCCCTTCCCCAGCTCCGTTGCCCTTCTCTGGACACGCTCCAGCCCCTCCATGTCCTTCTTGTCGTGAGGGGCCCAAAACTGAACCCAGGATTCGAGGTGCGGCCTCACCAGTGCCCAGTACAGGGGCACGATCCCCTCCCTGCTCCTGCTGGCCACACCAGTGCTGATACAGGCCAGGATGCCGTTGGCCTTCTTGGCCACCTGGGCACGCTGCCGGCTCGTGTTCAGCCGCTGTCGACCAGCCCCCCCAGGTCCTTCTCCTCTGGGCACTTTCCAGCCGCTCTTCCCCAAGCCTGGAGCGGTGCCTGGGGTTGTTGTGGCCCAAGGGCAGGACCCGGCACTTGGCCTTGTTGAACCTCCTCCATTGGCCTCGGCCCATCGATCCCGTAGAAGCAGCAGCACTTTCCAGCCCACCCCTCAGCCAGGGACCCATCCGAGGGACGCCACCCGCCGCGGCTGCTCTTCGCGGGACACAGACGCCCCCGCCGCCCGCCCCAGGGAGAAGCCCCGCGCTTCCTTCCAGTTGGAGGGCGAAGAGCCCAGGCCCGTCCTCAGGCCGCGGGGAAGCTGGGGCTGGAGGCGCGGGGCTCTGACGGGGCCCGCCTGAGCGGCGGCCGCGGGGCTGAGGGGAGGAGGGGGCCCGCCCGCTCCCTCAGCGGGCAACGGCCGCCGGCGGCGGCGGCTTTCTAGGAAACGCCGCCCAGCGCTGGGCGCGAGCTCCCGCCGCCCGCGCGCCTCGGGGCCGGCCGGCCGAG
>VZTQ01009409.1:0-100467 GCA_013400755.1 Pelecanoides urinatrix | reverse complement strand
CATTTGTACATATTAAAATTTTGAACAATAAGGTCAAAAAAATGAACTCCTCTCACTTGCTTTTGACTCAGAGGAACAAAGCTAAGCCCCTGCTCAGTAGTCTTGAAAGTCCTATCTTCGTGTGTAAAAAAACAAAACAAAACACTGGTTGCATTTTGTTTCATGTCATTGTCTTTTTATATCACTATGCACTTTGGTTTTATTGTTATAAAACAGGTACTCACCCTCTTGAAAATTCATCTAACTTTTGCTTTGTTTGCTGTAAAAATGACAGCTTGTGTCATTTTATAGATGCATGTTTTCTTTTTACCTGTAGCTGCTGTTAACTAACTTAAAATATGTTGAATTCAACTCGTGAAAGGATTGATAATCAGCCATGGGTTAGTCATATTTTCTAAGATTTGTAAAGCTGCCCTCACTTCTGGCTACTTGCTGACTTCTGAAATGGTCCTGTTGCACTGCAGATATAAATTATATTTATTTTGCTTATAATTCATGCATCATTATACACTAGTGAGACTGTCTTTTTTTTTTTTTTTTCCTTTTTTTTAAACTTCTTACAAAACATTTCTGTGGCAGGATGACATGTGTATGTATATGTTATATTTTACATAATTATTATTTATTTAGAAATTACCCATTAAATAATTCTTGGTTAGTATTCATTGTTCATTGGCCGGACTGATTTCAGTTTTATCTATGTGCTCTTTCCTTTTTTTCAGAACACATGAATTATACGATATATTTTACTTTGTTTATTTTTCGTGTTCTTTGTAATTCTTGGATTACATTCTTGGACCAGCTCTCCAAGCTTGGAGGCTGGTGCAGATAGTTACATACTCTGCCTTTTTTTCATGAACGTGTTCTAACAAGTTAAGTTGTTAGTGGGATTAAAAAAGAAAATATTGTAGAAGGCATACTTTTTTGAACTTTTATTTCCTTTCCTGACTTGGTAGAAATCCTGTAATAAAAAGTACAGTGGGCTAATTGTTGATGTACAAGTGAAGGACTTTCAATTAGTGATTAATTAGGATAATGCTCACTATTGCATCTGTATTTTGCTGTTGAATGTGTTTTTGCAACAGAGGATCTTTGCTGACCAGCAGACTTTACCTTTTAATAAAATTGGCAACCTCTCCAAAAATGTGGCAGAGACTTCGAAGTTTGTGATATTAATAGGATTTCATCATTTTATGCCCTTTTATATTTTACTAAATATACTACATCAGAATTATTCTCTCATTCTGAGCTTTAAATCAGTTATTGGACATCTGGTACATGCTAATGCCTCACCTTGGTTCCATTTGAGAGGAAAAGACAGAGGGAGAAAGAACATGTAGCAGGAATGCAGTATGATTTATGTCTTGGGGAAAAAAAAGGGGGGAGGGGAAGAGAGGGGGAAAAGGAGGGAAGTCTCAAAATTTTAAATAAATAAATGTAGAATGAGTTATGCCTTTCCATGTGACCAATTTTAGTGCACACAGGGGTCTTTCTTCATTGTAAGTGGAAGGAAGGATGCATTTACCTGGGCAGTAAGTAGTAGTCTACATGACAAAAAGTTCAATAACTTTACATCAGTACATTGTTGTCTTTTTTATTAAGTTTGATAAAACAAAACTGTAATTATCAAATAAAGGAATCATGTATTGTGTGTGCTCTTTTGAGTAAGAAGTCTTTAGGCCCACTTCTTAGTTCACAAAAAGAGGAGAAAGGAAGAAAAAAAGGCACCGCAAAGGAAGAAGGAGATAATATACTGTAGAATAGTTAAGGAAAGGGAAAAATTACTTCTCTTTTGGGCTTTGTCTCATTCTCATTCTAATAGCTTTCTGCTTTTAGCTTACCCAGTGAAAGGTATCTTACTACCTTTTCTGCTGGCTCTGCTGCAGAGGTTGTTACCNCATTTGTACATATTAAAATTTTGAACAATAAGGTCAAAAAAATGAACTCCTCTCACTTGCTTTTGACTCAGAGGAACAAAGCTAAGCCCCTGCTCAGTAGTCTTGAAAGTCCTATCTTCGTGTGTAAAAAAACAAAACAAAACACTGGTTGCATTTTGTTTCATGTCATTGTCTTTTTATATCACTATGCACTTTGGTTTTATTGTTATAAAACAGGTACTCACCCTCTTGAAAATTCATCTAACTTTTGCTTTGTTTGCTGTAAAAATGACAGCTTGTGTCATTTTATAGATGCATGTTTTCTTTTTACCTGTAGCTGCTGTTAACTAACTTAAAATATGTTGAATTCAACTCGTGAAAGGATTGATAATCAGCCATGGGTTAGTCATATTTTCTAAGATTTGTAAAGCTGCCCTCACTTCTGGCTACTTGCTGACTTCTGAAATGGTCCTGTTGCACTGCAGATATAAATTATATTTATTTTGCTTATAATTCATGCATCATTATACACTAGTGAGACTGTCTTTTTTTTTTTTTTTTCCTTTTTTTTAAACTTCTTACAAAACATTTCTGTGGCAGGATGACATGTGTATGTATATGTTATATTTTACATAATTATTATTTATTTAGAAATTACCCATTAAATAATTCTTGGTTAGTATTCATTGTTCATTGGCCGGACTGATTTCAGTTTTATCTATGTGCTCTTTCCTTTTTTTCAGAACACATGAATTATACGATATATTTTACTTTGTTTATTTTTCGTGTTCTTTGTAATTCTTGGATTACATTCTTGGACCAGCTCTCCAAGCTTGGAGGCTGGTGCAGATAGTTACATACTCTGCCTTTTTTTCATGAACGTGTTCTAACAAGTTAAGTTGTTAGTGGGATTAAAAAAGAAAATATTGTAGAAGGCATACTTTTTTGAACTTTTATTTCCTTTCCTGACTTGGTAGAAATCCTGTAATAAAAAGTACAGTGGGCTAATTGTTGATGTACAAGTGAAGGACTTTCAATTAGTGATTAATTAGGATAATGCTCACTATTGCATCTGTATTTTGCTGTTGAATGTGTTTTTGCAACAGAGGATCTTTGCTGACCAGCAGACTTTACCTTTTAATAAAATTGGCAACCTCTCCAAAAATGTGGCAGAGACTTCGAAGTTTGTGATATTAATAGGATTTCATCATTTTATGCCCTTTTATATTTTACTAAATATACTACATCAGAATTATTCTCTCATTCTGAGCTTTAAATCAGTTATTGGACATCTGGTACATGCTAATGCCTCACCTTGGTTCCATTTGAGAGGAAAAGACAGAGGGAGAAAGAACATGTAGCAGGAATGCAGTATGATTTATGTCTTGGGGAAAAAAAAGGGGGGAGGGGAAGAGAGGGGGAAAAGGAGGGAAGTCTCAAAATTTTAAATAAATAAATGTAGAATGAGTTATGCCTTTCCATGTGACCAATTTTAGTGCACACAGGGGTCTTTCTTCATTGTAAGTGGAAGGAAGGATGCATTTACCTGGGCAGTAAGTAGTAGTCTACATGACAAAAAGTTCAATAACTTTACATCAGTACATTGTTGTCTTTTTTATTAAGTTTGATAAAACAAAACTGTAATTATCAAATAAAGGAATCATGTATTGTGTGTGCTCTTTTGAGTAAGAAGTCTTTAGGCCCACTTCTTAGTTCACAAAAAGAGGAGAAAGGAAGAAAAAAAGGCACCGCAAAGGAAGAAGGAGATAATATACTGTAGAATAGTTAAGGAAAGGGAAAAATTACTTCTCTTTTGGGCTTTGTCTCATTCTCATTCTAATAGCTTTCTGCTTTTAGCTTACCCAGTGAAAGGTATCTTACTACCTTTTCTGCTGGCTCTGCTGCAGAGGTTGTTACCAGTCAATGCAGAAGGATAGTCACTTCTAAAACTCTACAGCAATTCTTCCAGCAGTAATTTTAGCTCCACCAAGATAACATCAAAGTAGTAATTGCTTGAATTTGCAGCCTTTGTAATAAGCCATAATACATGGATGAAAGTACTTTTTTATATACTAAATATTCTTCTTTGGTAAATTGTTTGTGTGCTCTACATTAACTACTTCATCCTGTTATTTAAAATATATTTTGCATTAAGACTTATCCAAATTCTGAAATTTTAGACAAAATGTATTAAACTTAAATACATCACCACATTTCTCATAAAACTAAATATATGTAAAAGTGGAATGTTTGCATAGTTTATGTATATATTTGCGATTAGGATAAATTTTCCATTATTTACCTCACTGTTGAATTAGGAAGTCTTGGATCACTGTAATAGCTTCTGTGTAGATGGGCTTATAAAACCAAGTAATCTCAAAAAGTAGTATGATTTCTGTGGAGGCAGCTGTTTGCCTTATAAGCTCAGGTTTATGATGGTACTCACTGGTGTTTGCAGTTGTGTTCCTATGAAATATGATGCCATTCTGATGGATAGGTGCAAGGAGCAGAATTGTGACTGTGTATTTTCAGACTCAGACTGGTTATAAAATAACTAAGCTACAGATATAAATATCTCAATATTACACATTGTGCTTGCATAATTTAAGATATGCTATTTCTGGTAGGATTACCATATTATCTGTGCTTTGGAAAGAAGGGGGTGTACATATGCTGTGAATATGTGTATAAACAAAATGCGTTTTCAATATATTCAGTTTCTTTTTTTTTTAGTAGATAAGTTACAAAATAATGTTTTATATTTCACATCCTTATTGCATTTTTATCATAAAGCATCATACAAAAATCTTCTTCAAAATTCCTTCTTTGTACAGATAGTTCTGTCCTTGAGAAGATGGGAGACTGATCACAGATGGCAGATGTTAACCATATTGTTTAGTGCAGTAGTTGAAACTTTAGGTACAGTAGTGGTAAAGACTACGAAAATTCCTCAATTGCGTGATGTAGATTATAATTTATTTTACAGTTCTAAATGAGGAAAAACATACAGGAATGTCTTGAAAGTAAAACAGTTTTGTTGTTTTTTTTTAATTTTACTATTTTAGAGACATATTACTATGTATCTCCTTTGGTTGGTGCCTTTTTTTTGGCTCTGACTCCGATGGGGATTGTCATAGCTGCCAAACACCCAGCTACCAGAACTGTTCTCCATTCAGGATGGGAGCCTGTTATAACTGCCATGGTTATAAGCAGGTAAATCTATTTGTCTTGCTTTGTCTTGATAGTCACCCCGTGTCTCTACATATCTTATTTAACACCTGATTGTACTTAAAAGAAACATTTAAGGAGCCTCTAGAATGTAGAGTGTGAATAAACTTTAATCTTCCCAAAATGAGGAAGTTACAAAGTTAAGTCACAGGTGGTGGGAATGAGTGGCGGAGGCAGCAGTAGCCTGTGGCAATGACTGAGCAGAAGTGTGCTGTATTAAATGAAGAAAATGGTGAGCTATTCATCTCCTGCAGTTTCCAATCAAAATTATACACTGATCTGAGAGATTATTTAATTCAATGACAGTTATGAATCTTAAAAGTGGAGTGATTGGCTGAAATTCTATGGTCTTTGTTACACAAGAAGTTGATTTTAATATATAAATAACTATAGCGATGTCAGTCTGTAGCTGAGAACGAGGTAATGGGAATGAATTGAGAAGAAAATTGTGGCTTGAAGATGTTCTAAGACAGATAGACAGATTGCTAAAAAAGTTTTTACATACTAATTAATGTACCTGCTTGCTTTTTTCTAAATATTGTACTTTGTTTTTCAGTATTGGTGGCCTTATTCTGGACACAACGGTATCTGATCCTAACTTGGTTGGAATTGTTGTTTATACCCCAGTGATTAATGGTAAGACTCTGACAGGCTTATGTGCTATACATCAATTAATACACTTTGGTTTGAGAAAAGTCTATTACAATAAATTCCTGTTATGCTAATTAGTATCTGCTATATTAATTTCAAGTTTTGATTTTGATGTCAACAGTTGTTTATTTGAACACCTAAGGAGTGCTTCCTGATCGTATTTACTATAACCATTAAAACATGATAGAGAATGTGAGAAGTAGGAACCTAAAGTATGCATTAAGAAACAGAAAGTGTAAATATTGAAGTAATATATTCAAATATTCAATGATCAAATATTATATTGAAAAGGTTATGGCTGAGGAAAATGGATTTTCAATCAAATAAAAAAAAAAAATCAAAGGATTTTCTTATGAACATCCAAGGACAAATTTTCAAAATAATAATTTACTATATACATGTAATGTACATAGATATAAGAACTAACAGGGATGCTACAGGCAAGTAAATAGATTTCTCAAGAAAAATGTGTATTGTTTCCCATGCTTGGTATGCACTTCCCAGGTGTGTAAGAATGTATTTGTGAAAATTTGGTCCTTAAGTTAAGTGTTCTATCATGTGAGGATAACAACAAAGCAAATTTTTTAAGAACAGTTAATATCTTATTAGACTGATGTAGTTTGAAAATGCAAACTTCTGAGCTTTTTTTTTCTACAGTATCACAAGGTTGATACATATTTAGTTTGCAATCATTATAATCACCAGATATGTTCCCACCTATTGCTGCCTAGCTGTTCTTTTCCCCTTTTGTATTTCTCCATTTTATTTCTTACATTATTTTGCGCTTTTATGTATTGTTGATTTTTAAACCATTTCTCCAATTATCAAGATGATTCTGACTTCTAATTTTTGGCTTACAAAGTGCTTTTGACTTAACTTGGCCTTTGCAAATTCCACATGGGCATATTCTATTCTGCTTTCTAAGCCATCAATTAAATTAATTATGACCACTTGTTTTCCACTTCGATAGTAAAATGTTAATATGGACACTGATTTTTAGTTTTGAACCATATTGCCCTGATATAATTAATTTTCAAGATGTTGCTAATGGAGTTGTAGCATGGGATAGCACCAAAACATTTTGCTAAGCTTTACTACAGTTGAGAGTTAGTACGTATATTGCTGCACCCTTAAGGCAAGCTGTTCAGTTACAGGAGGAAATCAAAACAATACAGAAGCATGTTCTTGGCAAATCCATGTTAGCTCTTGTTTTATGGCTTTCATGTCTTCTAGAGCTTATAAATCATCTTTTTAATAATTTATTCTAATACTTATGTAGCAATATAAATTTCACTGATATACAGATTT
This sequence comes from Pelecanoides urinatrix, assembly GCA_013400755.1. Classification (NCBI taxonomy): domain Eukaryota; kingdom Metazoa; phylum Chordata; class Aves; order Procellariiformes; family Procellariidae; genus Pelecanoides; species Pelecanoides urinatrix. The sequence continues at coordinate 93,403 of VZTQ01009409.1, read as the reverse complement.
CATGGATCATCCTTTTTAAAGATATGTTTTCTGTTTTCCCCATTACAGCCCTCTGGTATTCTCTAACCTCCAAGACAATCAGTTTGCAAAAATGATCACTGATAATTCATGGATTGTTCATGTAGCGTTCTAAAGATGCACTAAATTTAATTTACCCTCAGGCCGTACAGACTTAATACATATGAGTTTATGATCAGACATCACCATTTTTATGAAGGCAGAGGACAAAAGGAACTGAGCATTTCAATCTTCCATAGAGCAGGTTGCTTGTTCTTCTTTCCCATTAAGGTCCTATGTTTCCTTTCTTCTTACTTTTAATATGAAGCATTTCTGTGTTGCCACTTGTGTTCCTTGCTAACTGTAAATTTATTTTTACACTTCAGCCTTTATGCTTCCTTGCCTGTGCCTTATCTTTATATTCTTTCAAAATTGCAAGTACTTACATCTACCTTTTGTGTGTTTCCATTTTGATTTCCAGATACCTAAAGAGCAGGGCAGACATGTTGATCTTCACCTTTTTTCTGCTTTACATCTGAAACTTTTCTTAATTATAGTCCTTTTTGGTAGCCCCCTAGATTTGCTTCCTAAGAGAAGAGGATTGTTTTTTCTTTTTAGATAGGTATACTCCAACCAGTGGTCCTGCTTTTCTAGATGACATCCCTTGATTATAAAAGCAAACAACTGTCTGGTGATTGTTTCTTACTGTTTCCCCAAAGGCTTCTATCTCTGCTCCAGTACAGTACCAGAACACTTCTGGATTTTCTCTATAAACTCACTTATTCTTTATAGACTCACTTATTCTAGACTTGCTACCTACAATGGATACAGGTCGCGTGGATACATGCCTTTCTCAAGGCCTCATGCTCCTATCAGATGTTGCAGTGATGATGGTTTTTTACCCTGTAGTAGTTATGGACTGCTCTTGTAAGTGAACTATGCATCCTGTTCAAGGTCATTTTCTTTCACAGAAATTGAGTGTGAAACCTGGATTGCCTGCGTGTTTACATTTTACCTTTTTAACATATTTAGCTGATGATTGGACTTAAGTAAATAATTTTAATTGCTAAGAATGACAGCTTACTACAAACATGCCTCTAGAGAAAAGGGTAAATGTATCACTTTCTTTCTTATTTTCTTTCATAAGTTTATCAACAGAATTAAGGCAACGTGCGTACATTCTTTTGAATGATCTTTAGAGAAAAAGAACTAGCCAAAAGCCATACATAGCCCTGAATGATTAGCTGACAGGGGAAAAGATCCTTGAAGAATTAGGCAAGTGGAGAGAGGAAAAGCTGGGGCTATTAGAATCATAGAATCATTTAGGTTGGAAAAGACCTTTAAGATCATCGGGTCCAACCATAAACCTAACACTGCCAAGTCCACTACTAAACTATGTCCCCAAGCACTACATCTACACATTTTTTAAATACCTCCAGGGATGGTGACTCAAACACTTCCCTGNGGCACAACTTGAGGCCATTTCCTCTCGTCCTGTCATTTGTTACTTGGCAGAAGAGACCAGCCCCTACCTCGCTACAACCTCCTTTCAGGTAGTTGTAAAGCGCGATAAGGTCTCCTCTGAGCCTTCTTTTCTCCAGGCTAAACAATCCCAGTTCTCTCAGCCACTCCTCATAAGACTTGTGCTCCAGGCCCTTCACCAGCTTCGTTGCCCTCTCTGGACACGCTATTGGAGTAGCCAGGGAGAGAAAGAGTCCTTCAAGAAGGCAGGGACAGCAAGAGTCATGCTTGTAGCTGTGGCAGTCCCACAGTGGTCCTGCAGTGATGATTGTACCACCCCCATTCAAAATGTTGCTTTTTCATAAGAAGATTTGTATTTCCAGACTGTTCTTAGCCTTTGTCATCTGCCCCTGGACTGCTACGCAATGCCCGAGAATGTTATTTTCCAAGCCATACCAGGTGCCTTACTCCATTGTTCGTCTGGATTTTTCATGCTTAACTCCTTCTTTTCTTGTTATGTGTAAAGCAGTCTTTTCCCAGCTCTGAAAATTTAAACTTTTTCAGTGACTAGTAGTGATCCATCAGCAAGTTGTTTATAGTCCTGTGTCCATATTTTCAGGACCTTTGCTATTATCCCAAACTTAAATTCCACACTGTAAGAAGAGAAACGTCATACCAAACACCATTTTGGAGCTGGCAACAAGCCTAATAGGCCAAGACTAGAGTCTTGCAATGCTAGCATAAGGTAAAGTTAGCCTAAAGCCCATGGCCTGTTACTGGCGATAGCAATGCTGCTTTTGCAGTGCCACTGGGCGACAACTGTGGCACTAAGGAGTTCTGTTTTTCCCTCATCCACAAATGAGCAGAGGGGAGTAATGTGTAAGTGTTGTACATGCGTATGCTAACCCCTTCAACCCTCAGAATTCAAAATATAGAGGCATTTCTCTTGGAAAATGTAGAGCAAATATGTTCTGTGTAGAGGATGCAGAGTGGGCCTGTTTTATGGTACACCTCCTGGAAAAGGAAATTGTAGGTAGGTGATTTTTTTGGTTGCTGTTAGATTAGCGTCTCCTGGGTTTCATAATTCTACTGGCACCTTTGGATATTGCTGGTCAGTATACTGCAGTAAACTGGAGTTTAGGAAATCTTTCAGTTAAAAAAGCACATCTATGGACACTCATTTACTAACATAAACGGTGTGCTAGACCACTTAACAGATGGCTTTTTAAATATTACTGTTGCCAAAAGCTTTCTCTACCAGTGCTTTCCTGGCCTTGGAATTCTCATTGTAAGCCTAAGTAACGAAAGGAGCTGAGGGTTTTCCCCTCAAAATGCTTTTCAGATGCCTTTTCCTTTCTCTTACCTTAAAGTTTGTTGCTCCTATGACACAGGAAACTTGAAAGAAACCAGGGAAACCTGAAAGAAATGTTGTAACCTATTGGGATTGTGTCCAGCCAAAATTTGAGGAGTGTAAATTTGTCCAGGATTTCAAGCTGTCACTGTTTTTTTCAGTGCTAGTTGCCATATAGAATCATCATAGAATCACTAAGATTGGAAAAGACCTCTAAGATCATCGAGTCCAACCAGTCTCGAAATCCTGAACAGTATGCACTGCAAAGATGTCAGATGTTAGGCTTCCTGTGTGCAGCATTAAGTAGCTTTCAGCCTGGTCCTGTCTAGAGGGTTTGCATATTCTTAGATGTGAGACAAGTTACTTTCATCACATATGTTACAGCGTGGAGCTATAAATTTTTTGGTTTAAGAAATATTGGTCTGGAATTTGAGCAACCTCAAAGGTTCCTACCCCTATTAACAATAACTGCAAATATTTGCCAAGAATATTAAAATAGTTCTTAAGCAGACAGGCATTTATAGTCAGCTTTACTGCTGGTGGCCAGAAGGATTTCACAACCGCTTTTCCATTTTTACCCTGTTAAACACTCATTTCTTGAGATGAGTAATTATTTTTAATTCTATGGTTGGTTGGGTTAAATTGTAACTCTGCTTTTTAAAAATAAATAAATCATTTTGTGGTTTCAGCCATTGTGGTACTTCCAAACTACTTTAGATGTAGAGATTTAGATGTCTGTGTTTGATGTACTGAGGTTCTGAAAAAAATAACTAAGTCCAAGCGTGGCTATGCTTTAGCCTATATACTGAAGTTGGTCTTTATGTTTTCTAAAGGATGAGATGGTTAAAATTTGCAAATCCTCTTACAACATCACAGCATGTTGAATTTGGCTCAGGAATTGCAATTTGCAAGGAACAGAGTTCCTTTTGAGCAGAAAAAAGATAACGCCTTGAACAATTGTATGCTTCTGAATATGCAGCTGAAATGAACTAAGGTGTGGTTACCAGACAGAGCTACTTTCCTCTCCATTTTCCTTGTATGCTTAAACAAAACATTGTGAGATATCTTGTAAGTATTTGCATTTCAGGAGTTACTGCCTCATAACAAACATGTTGGTAGACCTTACCCCATTTTTATGCATTTTGTAGAATGGAGGTTCTGCAAATCAATTGTGAAAACATCTGAAAATCAGAAGTGCTTTGCAGGCTTTATGTAGAAAAATCTGCCTTTACAGATGGTTTGAAGGAATACTCTTTAAGGGTAACATAAAACTGTTGTACTACTTCTTACTCTTTGGCTGTACATGTTGTAGGATTATTTAATATCTGGAGGCATTAAATGCAGATCAAGCAATATGAGAAACCCATATGAGAAAAACTAACACAAAAGTTACTGAATGTCTGTTGTCTGGGAGATGAAAGTTAAGCTTACGTAGTATATTCCCCAAACCATACCGTTGTTATGTATTAGTAGGATAAATTGAATGACAAACTTTCAGGTTTTTCAGAGAGCTTTTGCTGTAAATTGTGTGCTTTGGAGAATATGGAAAGAAAATACCCAGAAACCATTCCTCCTCAAAAAAGAAAATGCTTTTCTTTTTTTTTAAATAACTTTGTATATTTTAATCTCTTATAGAGTAGTTGTACTCTCAGCTTTCACACAACAGAGAAGTGCTTTGATTAGAGATAACCATTGTCTCAGACAGTTGAGCATCTGAAATTTGCCTCTGTAAGTTACAAGGGAAAGCATTAGTGACCTGTATGGTAGTAGAGCAATTTGGCTGAGTAGCAAATTAATTTTCTGCATCCTGAATTGGAAAGAATGTGATAGTCTCAGAAGGCACTTATACTGTACGAGAACTTTATAATTCAGCCTTTATTTTCACATGAAAAAGGAGGAGGGTTTTGATTCTGGATATTTAATTACGATGCATTATTGGGTGATAGTTTTACTACTTTTTAGTTGCTAGCCTGTCCATGTAAATCTGCATATTCTATGCTATTAGAGACGTGCTATTAATAGCATATTCTATGCTATTATTCTTTCTTTTACTTCTTACTTGTAAATTTTTTTACAAGATTTCAGTAATTATTAGTTTTCATGTCAAAATTATATTCAGAATATTTTCATTTTTTGACAGTCACGGAACAATTTTTAATCAGGCATAAGGAAGAAATTATTTATAAGCCAAATGAAACGTAAACTACTCCATTTTAAAATGTAATAGTATGCATATATAATGTTGTCTCAAAGACTTCTCTTAAAAAACATCCCTAGTGGAAAAGCTAATAATTTCCAACTGTTTCCCCCAAACATTTTTAAGTATTAAAAGAAATGCTACAAAGTGCAAAGGAAGATAGAAGAAATATAGATGAAAAAGCAACATTAAAAAGTACCTAGTTAAGCTAGGCTTCTATTCTAAGTATTTCACTTGCATAAAACATGGTTTTTTTAAGTTAGTGATAGAGAGGTCAGGGCAAAAAATGATCTTGAACTTTCTGAAAGATAATCCGATTATTCAAAAATTTAGAGTTTTTGGTCACTATTGTAACTGAGATTCTTTTCCTTCCTTTTCATTTCATTTTTGTAATACAAATGACATGAAAGAGCAGTTGTTGTTGAACTCCAGAAAGACTAATTGGCACAACTGACTTTTTTGAACTATGGATTGTACGCAGGAGTGCACAAAAATGAGAATGTTCTTGCCTTCCTTCTCTTGATAGATTTACAAGAAAAAACAATTTGGGAATTGTGTTGACCTAATTCTTCCCTTATGTGGGTATTAATTTATTTTTGTCCCATTGCACAAGCTATATTGTAGATGCTTGGGAACAGCATGGTATTCTGTCGCTGGTTAATCTCTCTCCATAGAATTGGATTGCTAAAAATCTTTAATCTCAATGAGTTGATATGCATATGGTTTGCCATTCCTACACAATTATTTGTGTGCCCCATCACGCAACTGTTCTTTATAGTCTCGTGAACATTTATGGCACTGGTCATTAAAGCTGAGTATGTAGGCTTTATCTTGTGGTCTCAGTGCTTTCATAGGAGGCAGTTTTCTGCAGGAACCTTTCTTCATTTATATATATTTAAGAAAAAGAAAAAAGTAAGAATGAGATGGGGACCTACAGGAGAGGAAGTGACTTTATAAATAAGGTAGTTGAATACTGCTTTGGAAAATTGCTCTTACCTATCATACAGTTCTCCCCTGGTGCTAAACAAGTACCTTAAACCAGATCTTTTATTAATTAGTAATAACTTAATTCTTCTCTTTTTCTGGAATCCCTGATTAGAGATTCTGGATCTGACCCACAGAAATACTAAACATTTATTGGGACACATGAAATAATTGAGAAGTCTGCTTTAAATACTAAAACATTTGGTGGAAAAAAAGACTTTAATATTTTACATTGGATATCCCAAACTGAAAAATGCTCTTTACAGGGAGTACGAAAATATCACTTCACAGGTATGTTTTAAAAATAAATGCATTAATGTTTGTAAAGCACTCAGATTTATAGTGACAAGCATGACTGAAAAGCATAAAGGAAACTAGGAAGTCTCTATTCAGTCCAAGCTTTGAATAGTGCATATTAAATAAGACTACCAGGTATTCATTATATGCTAAGGATAAAGCAAATTATCAAAGTGATGTTTAGTTAGGCAATACTTTGTGGCATTGAATTAGAGGTCTGAGAGGAAGAATAGTAGTTGTATTGTTCGACCGCATCGTAGTTTATACCAATTCTACCCATGGAGCATTTACAGGTAAGTTAGAGGGCTGCAGCTGCTATGACCTTTGGCTTTGGAACACCTTGATTCTGGGTGCCTGGCCTTCTGCAGGTGAACTAAAACCCTGAACAAGGGGCTCCCAACAGTGTCTGAAAGACAGTGAGATATCTTGGAAAATCACAGGAAGACAAGTACCTTGTCTGCTCAAGATTCAAAATTTAGAGAGTCCTTTTCTAAGGTTAGGTGGATACATCTGTTCTTCAAAAGCAGCAAGTAAGTAATATAAGCAAGTGCTTGCTCTGCTCATTTGAAACAGCTGAAATAGAGTTGGGAGGAAAAGGTGGCTTTATTTACTTTTTTATAAAATCACAGAATCATTTAGGTTGGATGAGACCTTTTAAGATCTAGTCCAACCCCCTGCTCAAGCAGGGTCCACTAGAGCAGGTTGTCCAGTACTGTGTCCAGTAGGGTTTTGAATATCTCCACAGGTGGAGACTCTACAATCTCTCTGGGCAACCTGTTCCAGTGTTTGGCCCCCCTCATGGTAAAAAAAAGTGCGGTTTTTTGTATTCAGATGGAATATCTTGTGTTTCAATTTTTTCTCATTGCCTTTTGTCCTGTCAGTGGGTACTACTGAGAAGAGCCTGGCTCCCTTGTCTTCATCCCTCCCCTCAGGTGTTTATATACATTGACAAGATCTCCCTGAGCCTTCTCTTCTCCAGGCTGAACAGTCACATCACTCAGCCTTTCCTTATAGAAAAGAAACTACAGTCCCTGTAGCCCTGTGTTGGACTCGCTCCAGTAAGTCCATTTCTTGTACTGAGGAGCTCAGAAATGGACATAGTAGTCCAGATGTGGCCTCACCAGTGCGGAGTACAGCATCACCTCTCTTGGCTTGCTGGTGATGCTTTTCCTAATGTAGCCCAGGATACTGTTGGCCTTTTTTGCCATGAAGGTGGATTGCAGGGTCAGGGTCAACTTCTTGTCCTCCAGGATCCCCAGGTCCTTCTGTCTCCCATGGCATTCTCCTGGAGAAACTGGCGGCTCACGGCCTAGACAGGCACACTCTTCGCTGGATAAGAAACTGGCTGGACGGCCGAGCCCAGAGAGTTGTAGTCAATGGAGCTAAATCCAGTTGGCGGCCGGTCACGAGTGGTGTTCCCCAGGGCTCAGTTTTGGGGCCAGTGTTGTTCAATATCTTTATCAACGATCTCGATGAGGGGATCGAGTGCACCCTCAGTAAGTTTGCAGATGACACCAAGCTGGGCGGGAGTGTTGATCTGCTGGAGGGCAGGAAGGCTCTGCAGAGGGACCTGGACAGGCTGGATCGTTGGGCCGAGGCCAACTGCATGAGGTTCAACAAGGCCAAGTGCCGGGTCCTGCACTTCGGCCACAACAACCCCAGGCAACGCTACAGGCTTGGGGAAGAGTGGCTGGAAAGCTGCCCAGAGGAGAAGGACCTGGGGGTGCTGGTTGACAGCCGGCTGAACATGAGCCGGCAGTGTGCCCAGGTGGCCAAGAAGGCCAACGGCATCCTGGCCTGTATCAGGAATAGTGTGGCCAGCAGGAGCAGGGAGGTGATCGTGCCCCTGTACTCGGCGCTGGTGAGGCCGCACCTTGAGTACTGTGTTCAGTTTTGGGCCCCTCACTACAAGAAGGACATTGAGGTGCTGGAGCGTGTCCAGAGAAGGGCAACGAAGCTGGTGAAGGGCCTGGAGAACAAGCCTTATGAGGAGCGGCTGAGGGAGCTGGGATTGTTTAGTCTGGAGAAGAGGAGGCTGAGGGGAGACCTCATCGCGCTCTACAACTACCTGAAGGGAGGTTGTAGTGAGGTGGGGGTTGGTCTCTTCTCCCAAGTAACCAGCGATAGGACGAGAGGAAATGGCCTCAAGTTGCGCCAAGGGAGGTTTAGGCTGGACGTTAGGAAAAAATTCTTTACTGAAAGAGTGGTCAGGCCTTGGAACAGGCTGCCCAGGGAAGTGGTGGAGTCACCATCCCTGGAGGTATTTAAAAGACATGTAGATGAGGTGCTTAGGGACATGGTTTAGTGGGCCTGGGGGTGTTGGGTTGACGGTTGGACTCGATGACCTTAGAGGTCTTTTCCAACCTTAATGATTCTATGATTCTATGATTCTCTGCAGAGCTGCTTTTCAAATGGTCGACTCCCAGCCTGTACTGGTGCATGGGGTTATTCCTACCCAGATGTAGTTTTCCTCTTGTTGAACTTCATGAGATTCCTCTCGACCCAATTCTCCAGCCTATCCAGTACCCTCTGAATTGCAGTACAACCCTTTGGTTTATCAGCCACTCCTCCCAGTTTTCCCTGGAAAATGTTACCCTGTTTATGAAAACATGCAGTATAAGATCTGAGGGAAAAAACAACCTCATGTGTTACCCAGAGCATTGGATGGTCTCAGACTAGGCTGTGTCAGCAACAGCTTCCCTTAATTTCTGGTTTTTTACCTGTAATGGGGGTTGTAAGACAGATTTGCTTTAAATACTCTTTAAGATGCATTGATGTAAAGTACTTTTAATGTGGTTTTCCAAATAGCATGGTTACTTCTATTATTAGAAAAAAGTCCTTTTTCCAGATAATGATTAATAGAATCATGCCCGTAGGTGTATTCGCAAATACATGATATGGTTTTGGCTCTACTTTGAATATGGCTTTCTGTGCTTGTTAGACAAAAAAGAACTGTGATAACAATTTTCAGAAGTAGTATTTATTCTTGCTTAGCCCTTAACTGGCTCGATAAAATGATGAGATTTTCAATTTTCTTTTAACGTTGTAAGTCAGCATGACATGCTTCACACTTTAGCAGACAATGTCTCTTCTGCTTATTGACAAAGTAGCACTCTCAGATTGAAGTTAAACACATCTGCTATTCTGACAGGAATGCAGTAATAGTTGCAGGATTTTACTTTTGAAAGAAATTATTTTCCTCTGTGTTGTAGTTCTCATTGGAATTAAAAGAAGCTAACAAAGTTATTCTTTATTATAAAGTATTTGCTATGATGACTGCAATACTGTTTTCCAGGAAAAAAAAATTCTGACTTAAATGTCCTCATATATGCCTACAGAGATTTTCATAATATGAGCAGCTACTGAGCACATGACCATTTTATGCATTCAGAAGATGCTGAGAAGTTATCAATTTTGGGTATTGACACCTTGTCAACCTATACAGTTTTATCTGTTTTCTGCTTTTTGCAGGGATCTGATTGATCTAATACTGCTGAGATAACTTCACATGCACAATAACTGCTCTTGCAAAAAAACCTGAATATCTCTGTACATATTGAAGTGATTCATTCAACACAAGCATAGCTTTATACAAGTCATTCTATGACCAGCAGAATAATGAAACCTGATTCCGTGCTGATTTGTATCCCGAGTTTTTACAGCACCCAATAGCCCTTTCAACCCGCAGTGTTCCCTATGGCCTTGTGTCCCTGCAATACCCGCTGCTCACAACATTCTCTCCATTCTCCCTCTGCTTTCCACAACATCATCGTTCCTCTTCTGTGTCACTGAACTACTGGCTGAGCAAGAGGCATCATGCCTAGCTCCAAGCTAGGTGCTGACTGTTCAGCTCTCATGTTTATGGTGTTAACTATACAGCTCATGTTACTGCCTTGTGTCATGGAAGGCATGGGTTTGAATCTTTATCTTTATTTACCTACCCACGGTTTCGTTTTTGTTAGCTTGTTTCACCATACTCAGAGGTAGTTAGTATCTCTATCCTTGTGTCAGATGTGGTTGAACTTGGCCCAAAGGTTCAAAAATAATTAGAAGGAAGAACTGGTAGATGAATGGACAGAACTAAAAGACAGTGTGACTGCTGCAGTCCATCACCATACATTGTCGGCTGGTTGAGACTGAGCGGGATTCTAGAAGCTTTTTACACTTCAGTACACCTGTCTGTCTTCTGTGAGTTAAAAATATAGCACTGATATTAGATTATTGAGACTCAGACCAAATGAAATTTAAAGTAATTTTCCTTAACATATGAATATTGCATTTCCAGTTAGCTAAAATAGATTGTGTATGTTCAATTAGCTGTAATTAAAATAGCAAAGAGAATATTGCACCTCTTGAAATCACACTCCACACTGGCTGTTTTGGTTAGCATGTCAGCTTCCTTTGCAGATATGACCTCCTTTTACTAGTGCCTCATGGCTGGCCAGTTTGTTTTAGAATCATTTTTAATACTTTTCAATCATTTTTCTTGTTATCTACATGCACAATAGGGCTTGGGGCATACTATCTCTAAACAACGGTTATAAAAGTAAAAAGATTTTTGATTAATAGCTACCCATCAAAGGATTGACAACCAATCTCATACCTTCTTTCTTAGACTTGTCCATGTCTCTCTTGTCCAGGCAGTTTTTTTTTTATTGCCATTTCAAATGGGCAAATTTCCACTTTCCTTAATTCTTTTCTCTCGCTCAGTTTCCCTTGTTATTAATTAGGGAAAGAGCTCCAGATCATGTCATTTTTCTGATTATCTGAATTTGTTGAAGCAGATAATTATCAGTCACAACAGGAAATCGCACACATCCTAGGAAATACTTGAAATCTGGGTTTTTTTGTGCTAACATGGTTTATGGTTGCATTGCTACAAACCTCAAAGCATACCTTGAAAAACAGCCCTATTTACTTCTTTTATTTCTTCTTATAATGCTATAATAGATACGGATAGTGAGAGAAGAGTTTACTGATTTTTTTTCCTTTAATATTATTTTGAATACATCAATTATTGCAGTTGTTAGCCTGCTTGTAATTACCCAGATTTATCCCCTCTTTTTTAAGCAGAAACTGTTTCATATTTTCTAGTCATATGGCACCATCCCCAGCTTTGTAGCTTTATTAAGAAGTAGTTTTACATAACAGTGTTTTTTTAATTCAGTTACAGAAATTATCTGATCCCCATCCAAATGTAGTGCATTGATCCTTAGTTTTATTTCTGCTTCCCTTTCCATACCTTATTCTCATTTGTCAGAAGTCTCAAAATTATTGTTCTCAATCAAAAGACAGAGTTTGGACCCTACTTAGATTGGTTTTGATCTGTTTAAACCCCTTTTGTAGTTTATATAAATCCCTATTTTACTTCTAATTCTGTAGTTTGTCTGAAAAAAGCTACTGTTATTTTAACTTTCTTTGCAAAGACTGACTCAACCTTTTGGTAGTTCACATTTTGTCTCTATATCTCCTGACTGGGAAGATGCAGATAAGTTTCATAAACAGTCCTTTCTGCCAACTCCATGATTTTTTTTTCTACCTTATTTCCTGATTTATATTTGAAGCCTTTTGCTTAAATGTCTTACTCCCTTGTTATGCTCTGCCATTAATTGTCTTTAAGCAGTGGTGAGACAGGAAATCTTTGAGTTCTCAATACTAGATGTTTGTCCTAACCACTCCATAGTCCTCAAAAAAATTTGGCAAATAGCATCTTCTGGTGACCACAGACATTTGTTCTGCAGCCAAACAAAGCCCTAAGCATCAGATAAACAAATCAGTTCAACTACAGTCAACAAGGGCTTTCTCCTTCCAAAGTGGGGACAAGATCTGCATTACTTCTGCTTAATCATATCTTCTCAGAGCAACCCATCCCTATGTAAAGCATCTGGGGAAAAAAAGCATATGCTTGATACGCAAGTAGACAATTCTAGAGTATAATAGCAGTAGGACAATTTTATGCTAGTGCCACTGCATTCTCTAATGTAGATATAACAAATTGGTTTACTTTTCTATTCACTGAAGTAAAAATTTATGGAACAGTCCAGGTTGGAAGGGACCTGGAAAGATCATCTGGTCCAACCTTTCATGGGAGAGGGAGCCTAGATGAGATTATCTAGCACCCTGTCCAGTCACATCTTGGAAACCTCCAGTGAGTGGGGACTCCACCATGTCCCTGGGACGGTTGTTCCAGTGAATGATTGTTCTTTCTTATATTAAGATGAAACCTCTTCTGGTGCAACTTGCACCCATTGCCCCTTGTCCTCTCCATGTGTCTCCTTGTGAAGAGAGCGCCTCAGTCCTCTTTGTAGCCACCCTTTAAGTACTGGAAAACTGTGATGAGATCTCCCCTGAGCCTTCTTTTCTCCAGGGAGAAAAGACCTAACTCCTTCACTCTTTCCTTATAGGGCAGGTTCTCCAGCCCTTTGATTATCTTCGTGGCCCTCCTTTTGACCTCCTCCAATCTGTCCATGTCTTTCTTGAATTGTGGGGACCAGGACTGGACACAATATTCCAGATGTGGCTTGACAAGCACTGAGCAGAGTGGGATGATCATGTCTCTATCTCTGCAAGTAGAAATGGATGCAGCCCAGGATCCAATTTGCCTTCATTGCTGCAGCAGCACACTGCTGACTCATGTTCATCTCGTCCACCAGGACCCTCAGGTCCCTTTCAGCAAAGCTGCTCTCCAGCCACACAGATCCGAACCTGTACTGGGCTTTTTGGTTATGTTGTCCCAGGTGCAGGACTTTGCACTTGTCTTTGTTAAACTTCATACTGTTCTTGCTAGCCCACTCTTCCAGCCTGTCCAGGTCTCTCTGTAAGATGGCTCTCCCTTCTCCTACCTCACCACCCAGTTTAGTGTCATCAGCAAACTTGGTGAACGTGCTTTCAATCCCATCATCCAGGTCATTTTTTAAGATGTTGAACAGTGTGGTGCCAAGTATCAATCCCTGGGTGACCCCACTCGTGACAGGCTGCCAGTCGNCAGTCACATCTTGGAAACCTCCAGTGAGTGGGGACTCCACCATGTCCCTGGGACGGTTGTTCCAGTGAATGATTGTTCTTTCTTATATTAAGATGAAACCTCTTCTGGTGCAACTTGCACCCATTGCCCCTTGTCCTCTCCATGTGTCTCCTTGTGAAGAGAGCGCCTCAGTCCTCTTTGTAGCCACCCTTTAAGTACTGGAAAACTGTGATGAGATCTCCCCTGAGCCTTCTTTTCTCCAGGGAGAAAAGACCTAACTCCTTCACTCTTTCCTTATAGGGCAGGTTCTCCAGCCCTTTGATTATCTTCGTGGCCCTCCTTTTGACCTCCTCCAATCTGTCCATGTCTTTCTTGAATTGTGGGGACCAGGACTGGACACAATATTCCAGATGTGGCTTGACAAGCACTGAGCAGAGTGGGATGATCATGTCTCTATCTCTGCAAGTAGAAATGGATGCAGCCCAGGATCCAATTTGCCTTCATTGCTGCAGCAGCACACTGCTGACTCATGTTCATCTCGTCCACCAGGACCCTCAGGTCCCTTTCAGCAAAGCTGCTCTCCAGCCACACAGATCCGAACCTGTACTGGGCTTTTTGGTTATGTTGTCCCAGGTGCAGGACTTTGCACTTGTCTTTGTTAAACTTCATACTGTTCTTGCTAGCCCACTCTTCCAGCCTGTCCAGGTCTCTCTGTAAGATGGCTCTCCCTTCTCCTACCTCACCACCCAGTTTAGTGTCATCAGCAAACTTGGTGAACGTGCTTTCAATCCCATCATCCAGGTCATTTTTTAAGATGTTGAACAGTGTGGTGCCAAGTATCAATCCCTGGGTGACCCCACTCGTGACAGGCTGCCAGTCGGAGTAAAAACCATTGATCACCACCCTCTGTGACCTGTTAGCCAATTTCCTACTCATCTCACAAACTACCCATCCACTCTGTAACTTGCCAGTTTGTCTAGTAGGAAGCTGTGGGAAACTGTCAAATGCTTTGCTGAAGATGGGCATGATATTTGCCCTCTTCCAGTTGTCAGGGAAATCCCCTGATCTCCACGACTTTTCAAAGATTATAGACAATGGCCTTGTAACAATGCCAGCCACATCTCTTCACATCCTAGGGTTCTTTATTTCATAGAAATTGTTCCATAGAAATCCTTTTTCTAATGGGAAGTATATCAACAGTTGTCATGGAGAAGGTCTTCATCACTACCATTCTTTCAAAAATCAGTTATTCAGACACTTGTCTTGTCCTTTCAACCTGAATTATGAATGGCAGAAGATTATGGTTAATCCTGCTCTGTAGCAAAGGGGAATGGATAGATTAGCTCTTGAAGTCTTTTCCAGCCCTATGATTCTATGTGTGAAATCTGCATTTATGCTTGTGGTAGTGAGTGCATCTGCTTTGCGTTATTTATGCTTGCCAGCAATGCTAACCTAGGAAGGTAATCCAGCAATGGCACAATCATGTAGTACTTCCATTGTTCCAAGAGGGATTTCCAAAGAAGAGGGAGCAATAAAAGGGAGCTTCACCTATGAGAAAGCCAGATCGAACCTTTTGGAGGAATCTTTTGCACTTACCATGAATTAAAACTGATCTCCAAATATCCAAATTTCCAATTTGGATATTCCAAATATCCAGCGATACACCAAATCGTAGCCCAGGTTTTTTGACTTATTTTAGTGCTTGGTGTTAGCCTGACTATAACTAATATACATTCTAAAGATGTTTCTCTTATTGATTTTTGTAGGTAGGGGACTGTGGTCAACATAGAGGAAGTTGGTGAATTTGCAAAAATACTGCCTACTAGAGGAAAAAATAGCTGAAAATTTACCACTTGTTCCCTTTTGTATTTCAGGTATTGGTGGTAATCTAGTAGCTATTCAAGCTAGCAGAATTTCTACCTACCTCCATTTGCATAGCATTCCTGGAGAACTGCCGGAGGAAGCCAAGGGTTGCTATTATCCGTGCAGAACCTATTATGGTACAGGTATGTATTAGTCAGTTAATTGTTAAAACTACTGTCTCATGTCTCCTCTTTTTACCCCTGTATGCCAGACTGTACCACCAGTGAGAAATGGCAACAAACTGAACTTGTACGCAATTCAAAGGCAGCAGAGGCTTGGCAGTTTCCTTTGCCTGCAGCTGTTTGCCTGTGAGAAGCACAAGGAAATCCCATGTGCAGGAGGCGATGCGTAGAGAGGAACACAGAGAAAGGTGTAATCCTGGCAAGGGTCACAGATAGGGACCGATGAGGCAGGACACTGTGATACCCACTCAAAAGGATTTTCAACCTTCATCTTTCCTTAGCTTGTTTACCTGCTCCTAACCCTTGTCATTTAACTCTAGAAGTTCAAACCAATCTCCTGTTATGACCAAACTTGATATCTAACAGTATTACTAAGCCAAGTCCCTGCTTTCCATTTCCCATTTGCTATTTTTTTTCTAGATTCTTGCTTCACAGCTTATTCCTCCCCTGTATTGCTCCCTTTCCTAATAATGTAGTAACTGTGGTGTAATGTGATGTGTCAACAGCATTTGTTGCACTTTCATATTTATGAAATGAATTGGAACAGATGAGAAAATGGTAAATGTGGGATTACTTTTTAGAACTATAAGGTACTTTTGAGGATGTCTTGAATATGGTGTCCAAAACATCCTCTTTCCTAGGAAGGCTTTAGGAAGTCACTGCAGCTCCAAAAAAGCAGATGGTATTACATGAGTACAGAATGAAAAGCAGACAGTTTGCACCCTCTTCTGGAAGGGCCCTGCTTAAATTTTCTGGCAGACACTAGGGGTGGCTTTTTTCCCCCCTATGAAAATCCTTATGGAGTCTTTTAGCAGAAAATAATGCCTGCTGTTCCACAATAGTCAATGCTGTGGATTTCTAAAACTGCTTTTTATATTAAAATGAATAAAAATCTGATACAGTAATTGAAGAGCTTAACTGAATTTTGGATTTCTTTATTGTAGGAGTAAATAACAAATCAGCTCAAGTTCTGCTTCTTTTGGTGATTCCTGGACACCTGATTTTCTTGTACACTATCCACTTAATGAAAAGTGGCCACACTTCCTTAACTCCTATCTTTATAGCAGTATATTTGTTTGCAGCTCTGCTACAGGTAAGAAGAAGTACAACTTGAAAATGCTTGTATAAAATCAAGTTCGTGAAGAAAATCATGGTTTATCTGATTTCTGAAATGTCATTAATAGTAAAAGAAGGTATGGGTTAATATGGGCTTTCAGCACAGTTTTGAACTAACTAATTATCTCCACGTGTATACAGCTTACACAGGTGTATCTGTATTGTGAGTGCTTTTCAGAAGACACTTGACTGCATTATTTCCCAGTCATGCATTGTGCACTTTCTCTTTCACATGCTTCTTGGAACCATTGTATCGAAATCCCCCATCATTTTAATCAACTAGAGGGGAGATGGAGAGAAGGAAAAGTAGCATTTATGAATAATGAATATATCAAGGAAAACTCTCAAAGAAATCTCCTGAAGTGGTTCACATTACTGTTTCAGTTAACGTGGTAAAAAATGCAGTAGATAAGAATGTTATGGCTTGCTTGGTGCATTCTTAATATTTATTAAAGTTGAAATTAGTCTGACAGTGATCATTGTACAAGACATTGTAATTGCATTAATTGTCAAACTTTGTTCATTATTTTGGCTGGTCTTACCTAGTGGCCTGTTCACACCCAGCAAGGACAGTTCTTGAAAGATGCTTTTTGAAATAGCAATGTCTTAAGGTGAAATAGTTTCACTTAGAAAAATCAGTAATATAAAATGAAATGTTTTTATTACATCCACAGCCAATTTTTAGCTAAAACTTGGCTGAATTAACTATAATGTTTCATTGTACCTTAAAAACAAAAATTGACTGTTCATGTTACACAATAAAAATACAGTTGAAATATCCATAAGTTAATTATACATACTGCTTCTAAAAATGTGACCAATTTAGTTTTAAAATACAGACAACATTATCATCAGTCAATCTTTAATAAAAATTATAATTTTTAACATTCTGGTTTGTATTTCCGTGTTTATCACACTATTTCAATAAAGATAGGTTTTGAAAACTGTTACTATTTTAATTTCATATAAGAATTCTATACTTTTTTTGGTAGAATATAACTGGTAACATTCCAACCTTTGCAAGTGAGAATGTCATACTAAAAGTTATAAATTACTTTTCATTTTCCTCTTACATAGTATTTGTAGTTTCCAGCCTTATCACTTGTTTTATAATATGTTTTCCTGAGGAAATAATGCTATTCCTTCACTCTCTCTGTTTTGTCTGCCTGTCTGTCCTTTCTAATAACTTTTGAATCCTCTGGCTCATTTCAGCCAAGTTTTTCTGAGTCTCAGCTCTGTCAGTGATACGAAGTTCTTATAAGCTTAACAAAAACAGGTTGGGGAAAGAGTCCCCGTTAATGCCTCTGCTGAAGGTAAGACTGCAGTGTGATATCAGCCATTATTAGACTTCAGAGATTTCACATGGGAATCAACCTGAATGCATAAATCCATATGAAATCCATAGAGGAGTCCTGCTCACAGAACTGCAATCATAATATGGTTAGGGATACAAACCTTTTCTTCAGCAGCAAAGGAAGGGTAAGATGTGAGAAATGCAGAAGTTCAGCTGAAAACCAAGTTAAGGCATTAGGGCAGGACTTTCAGATCACACAGTAATTTGGACCCAGTGTCAGCACATATACACGTGTAAAGTTGATTTCTATAAATTCAAGATCTGATTAGAGTACTCAGTTTTGCAGTCATGCATCTCCATTACAGTTAATAAGGCCACACCTGATTTTGTTGATTTTTCAACCATAAAGCAGACATATAGCTTTTCTTTTTTCCCTGCTCTCTTTTATAGATGATTTTTTCCTCTTTACCTTCTGTCTTTAGCCATAACAGGCAGTTTGAGATTTATTTACTTTGAAACTGAGCAACAGTATTGCAGACTATAACTTCTCATGGATCTTGACAGATTTACAATTTGGAATCCCATGTTTTTTAACACCTTCTGAAAATATTTAATAGATTCTTTTCCCCATTTTAATTATTCTGGCATTTTTCTAGTAGTGATTATTGTAGTTTTGCATACCTCTAATTGGAGCAGATTTAAAATTTTCAGAGAGACAATTCTTGCTTTAACCCTAAAATCTTGAACATGTTACTGGTCTGAAGCACTTCTCTGCTGCAGTTGTGTGCTTTTAAGTTTCTCCTTTCTCAAGGAAAACACTTAAATATTTGTACTCATTCCTCTTCCCTTTTTTCAGTGACATCATCTATGCACCTGGATATAGTAAAGAACAGTTTTCAAGCTGCCATTTCTTTTGGCATAAGCCAACATCTACTGATCTCATTTTTCCAGAATTCTTTTATATTTTTGCCCTCCCAATGAGAGCTTTTTCAGTTCTGCTGTAAAACTGAAAAACCTCGCAGCTAATTATTGTCATTTCAATTATCAACCAAAAAAATTCATTAACAGTCTTTTGAGCAGTGGGAGACCTGCATTCTAGGCCTTTTTTATAATATATTGGACTTTGCATTTATTTTCACCTTGCATGGAAGGCATATGAAAATGGATGTCAAAAATTACAAGCCTGCTTGCGGGCTATATCTTTTATGTTTGAGGTGGTAGATGATAATTTAATAGAACATAGTGATTCCCAAAGGTAAGAGTTAATTATGGTCAGTCCTATGTTTAAGGAGGTTTGATGTCACTACTTTGCCCTTTCCAATTCCTTCCTTATATTGAGCTGGGGGGTGGAAAGGGTAGCTGAATAATGATTATGGCAATATACCACCTATTTACATTTTTTCCACTATGTTAAAAAATTAATGCTAAATTAAAAAACAACAACAGCAACAAAGTGAATTTTCTATCTTTAAAATTCAAATGACTATTGTAAGTTGTTAAATTATTTAATGACATATTTTACAGTGGACTGAAATGAATTGTTAATTAACTTCAAGATCGGTTTATTACCTCTGACTGTCCAGCTCTGTGTTTGTTTAAAATGGAGAGGAAGGGGTTAGGGAAATGACAAAAGTAGAACTGGAATGTTATAGTAAGCTGAAAAAAATCAAGGAAATATTAACACAAAAACTGTAATTATGACTTTTATATTTCTCTCTTCCTCTGTCAGTTTATACTATTCCACATTATCTCTACAGTAAATTTGTAACATATATATGAACTCTATTTGGCATTTTAACGACACTTCTTCAGATTGCCTGTAAACTTCAATATTCCTCTTCCCAAAGTGATAAAACAGAATTTATTTGCATTGCAAGCTCTGTACAGTATTACTAAAGTTCCAATCAGGTAGTTAATTTCATTTTCATGCAATTCTGATACTTTCATTATTTGATTTTTGTTTTTTGATGACCTATGCCTACCAGCTTCTTTCCTGTCTTCTCCCTACCTGTTCTCTCCCCAGCATGTAATTTAATTGAAATACTTATGGGAAATATGTAATTAATATGACATGATCTACATTAGCAATAGTATGATTTAGTTATTATTGACCAAAAATACGCTATGTAGTAAAACAAAGCACAGTTTCACTGACTATGTAGTTGTTTCTAAAAATCATTACATTAAGATATTTTAAATAATATGAGTAGCCAGTCTTATGATCTGCATTCTCTCTGATTGTCTATGAACAAAACAGTTCTGGATTTCTAGACTTAACAAAACACAGAAAGTGTTTTATTTTCTTTCATTTTAATTTCCCTGCCTTTAATAGTACAGTTATTTCTGTTCTTTAACTAAATACATATTCTTGAAATGTTCTTCAATTAAATTGAACTGGTTCTATTGAAATCCAAGGCAATATTCCCTTTAACTTTAGTGGGGCTAGGATTTCACAATTATATTTTCATAAAGGTGAGGAAAACTGCACAAATACTTATATTAATCTGCATTCAACTAGAACTTTTAGGCTGGAGTTTAAAAGGTCTGAATTAGCTCTGTAGTGAAGAGTCTGTTCTGTGCTTATGAATGGTAGCATCAGAGGAAAATACAAAAAAAATATTATGCCTTGTAAGTATGGAGGGTACTTCACATAATGCAGCATACAGTATCTGGGCAAGCCAATGTGCATTAATGAAAACCAGTATATTGATTTTAAATGTGTTTTGTATTTGGTGAGTGGCCTCTATTGAAGAGGAATACTCTTTTCTTGAAAATTTTACAAAAACAAGTCACACACGAGTACATACCAGTATGCTACACGCAGTTACAATCTGGCATCTGACCAACAAAGAATATATTAATTGAAAAACACTCCTCCTCTTATACCTCACAAAGGCAGAAGTATTTTTTAACTGTATGAGGCTATGCACTGAGCACAGTTTTATCCTCTGTCTTGTCAACCTGCAGTAGAATGAGAGCAGCATGGGAATTGCCGAGCCATCAGTCCTGGCACAGGGCTCTCAGCATTCAAAGGCGGCCTCTGTTCTTCATGTTCTCACTGAGCCAGTAAAATGCCCTCTAAGGAATTTTCACACCTCCTAACAAAATCTGTGCACACAGTTATGTTAAAGACTCGGGGAATAAACAAACAATAGGAGATTCCCAGAGCTATTACCAAGCAAATAAGTAATTCCAAAACGCAGTCCTTATCCGATGAGGGTCAGGTGTATACTGCTGTGAAGTAACTTTTGTAGTGCTTCAGGGCTGTTTGGGGCAATAGAAAACTCAGAATTCAGCAGTGCTCATAATGACTTCCTGCTCACATCAAAACCATCTTGGATTCCTCACTAGTGTGAGGATTCTAATGATGGTATGGGCCTCTTCAATGTGAAAAAATAACTCATGGGGTATACTGTACATAATAGAGAAATAAGGAAGGTTGTGTTTATAGAGAAAATATTGATGCATTTTAAATACTGCTTTTTCTAATAGGAAAGGTTACTTCCAAAATGTAGATCATATAACTGCTAAAGAGACTACATGATTCAAGGAAATATGGAAACCAAGGTCCAAACCTGGACAGTTAGGCATGTTCAGTGCTTTTTCATTGCAGCATGAGAAGCAGACTTGCCAGATTCATTGGGATCTGAATGTGGGTATCACGCGCTCTCTCACTTCCAGGCATGTTGCTGTCTGTGGTCGAAGCCTGGTTCCTACCAAGTTATTAGCAGGGATATATCATTTTTGCCTCCAGAAGGCTGAGCTCAAAGTGCTTATGTATGTAGCATGACACGCTGAGTTGTGCTACAGCTAGTGCAGGTTGAGCATACCTGAACACTTACTGGTCTGGATTGCACTCCTCATTCAGACAGCTGACAAACAGCCTGGAATTAGAGCTGTCTTGGTCAAAGTAGGGTGTCTGGCAAAGCTACAAAGAAATCAAGAAGACAGTCTGAGGAATTCGGATTTAAACTGTGGAATAAAAAAAAGTCCCTTCCCACAAAATTACATCAATATAATCAAATAGATTTAGAAACTACTGCAGTTAAAATGGTATCCTCTTTTTTACTTAAGTGAGGTTTTAGTCTTACATAAATTTATGTTATGCTCTCTGGGTACTTGGATACCATAGTGTAGCTAATACCACTTAGCTACAACGTGAACAACAGCAGCAAGAAAGAACTTGCTGTTCAGTGGTTTCTTTGCAGCCAGACATGGAAGGAAATCTCTTTATGTTTGGAGGAAATAGTGACTTGTTTCCCCTGGACACAATTCACACCAGATATGCTACCTGAGAAGACAGTGGAGAAAAATTTCTTTTGAATAATATATGTAGACCCTACTTTGAGAGTTCACCGACTACAGAATTCTGGCCATAGACAATGGAAATTCAGCAAGTAAGTTCAGTGTAGATCTATTATGAGTGCTTTACAGTTACTACTTAGTTTCACACGAAGACATCAAAAGCCATTTAAAATCTGAGAAATGTAATACATAATTTAAAAATTAACTTAATGAAGGGTCAAAGCCACTACAAGACCTAAACCATAAATCTGGTGAGAATGATGAGATTAGGACACAGTAGTTTTTAGAGATCCTTAACCGGGGTTTTTCACTCATAATTTTTTTAAAAAAAAAATTACCTTTGAATTTCATTGATTTATAAAAGTTCTTATGCAGTAATTACCAGATCTTGTCATGATTACATTATAGGTGAATTTTGGGTCACTATAAGTTTGAGAGTAAAGCAGAATTAAAATACATTTGAAAAGAGGTTACCACAGTTTATTTGCATCTGTGTTTCCTGTCTAAAGTAACAGAATGAAACTATTTTGTAATGCACCTTCACGTGGAAACGATTTAAGGTGAATCAGCAGTACTAGTAACAGGCAGCATAACCTGTCCATCTAAAGCATGCCAAATAAACTGCTAAAAGATCTTGGTTCCACACACTAAAGTTATAGCAGAATTTTGATAATGCCTGTGTGAAAAACCATATGCAAATATATAACCTAAACTTTCTCTTTGCAGTTTGGTGTTGGGATTCACTAATCACAGCAACTAATGTATAAACTAATATAAACAGGAAAGATTCAAATCCGCTTTACAAATATTATGCATTTGAATGTAATACTTTTTATCACTGTGAATTTGACATGTGTTCACTGATGAAATGTGGTCATGCCAGATGAAAGAAACAATAAAAATATTATAGCATCCTGCAACGTATCAGTTAGGCTATAGGAAGCTTAGGCAGTATTAAAAATGTTTGGAGGGAGTTATGTATTTTTATTTTAAATAATAGTTTCATTCTTTTCCCATTTCAGAAGTAATGAGAAATTAATTACATGAGAAAATGCAGATAGTTTTTAGGGGTCCCTACTACATGCAGAAGACCAAAAATAACTCTTCTTTAGCTAAATTTATTTGTATCTAAAGATCTGCAAAGAATGAAAGTAAATTTTGTGCCCAATAACAAAGGAAAAAACTGCTTTGTAGTGTATAATGTTCCCATTTCTAGTCTTGCAATCATAAGATTTGAGCTTTAAATAGTGAGGCTCACTCTTATTTAAGCATTCATGTTCAATTTCAGTTTCAATCTGTTATTCATAATTTGAATCAGAAAGTTCAATATCAAGAATTACTTTCCATTTCTGTCCTTTGTTATACAAAATGGTATGTGTACTTACACTCTTTATTTTCAGATTCTTCATCATTAGGGTTTGATAAAGACTTCACTCTTGCTCTTTCCCTCCCTCCCTCCCTGTCATTCTTATTGCTATATTCTGCTTCTTCTTAGGACCTTTTTGACAATGTGACTAATAAGTTTTTTTACAAATACACATTTATAAATAGAAAATATCAGTCATTATTGGGATACTTGTTTCATATTTTGTTAGTCTAAAACTGGTGATGTCTTTATTTTCATTTTCCTCAATTTCGATTGTAATTTTTTCCTGAAGAGTAATAACTTAGCATGATCTTCCTTTTAAAATATCAAAAGATCTGGAATGTTGCTTATATTTTTGCAATCCTTGCTCTGGGCTTTTTTTCTTGATCAATGACTATAGAGTGTCTCCCTTTTCTTAGCTAGATCTTCTTATGTATATAGATATTTAGGGTTTTTTTTACCTTTCTTAAACCTCAGGGTTATTTAATTCTTCAGGCTGGAAGAATTCCTAGGGCTCTGTTTCATAATTATACTACTACTCATCTCTTTTTTGCAAAAAACACTTCATTGTTCTCTTCCTCTGTGTATTAAATAATTTAAAAATACTAGCTCACATCTTGAACAGTTCTGCATATATTTACAAGCTTTGCTTATAACTTTTCTGCAGCATTTCATGCCGAACAGATAATTTTTGTATTATGCTGATCCCTTTATTTTTTCCTTCCAAACTAGCTCATCTTCAATTTTGAAGTCTGAAGGCTTTCTTCTTCATAGCATGGTTGCAGAGTAGAAGTACACAGCATTTGTACTGCTGTGCCACCTGTGTGATTTTGCTGAAATAAGCATAGGTCACTAATAAATCCCAGAAAATGTGAAGTATTGTGCTACTTAAAGTAACAAGTCTTGTGATGTCTTTTGTATGATTTTTTTCTTCTTTTTACCTCTGACAGATCTTTGTGACTGACTTCTTGTCACTTTAAATTCAAGGACTGTCTTACTTTCAAAAATCAGCAAACTCATAGTAGGGCTTTTGGATTTTGTTTTTTGTTTTGGTTTGGTTTTTTTTCTTCTTCCAAAAATAACAGTTGATTGATGACTTTGATAGCCCCCTTTTAACATTGATAAGAAGTAAAATCTCATTAAAGATTTAAGTCACATTGATCTTGCAACACCAACGACTGTGGCCAAATAAGTAACTGTTTCCAAAGACAGATCTGTATAATTCTTAAATGCTCCTGAGTTTCTAGCCATGCAAATGCATGTTGATAGCATTGTTCCTTCACCAAAATACAGGCTGGTAAACTGCAGTCTCATTCCGCAAGCAGTATGTCCCAACTGTCATCATATACTTTCATAAGCGTCAGTTAATATAATATGCTATAACTTTTTTCCTATTACTTAGGGAAGCCAGGTTTGTTATAATTTGTGTTATGTGTTATGCACCTGTAAATTAATATGAGAAGGTTCACAAAACTTAATTTCCAAACTACCCATATTTACAATAGTCTAAGTCAGTTATTTTAGGGTGGAAAATATATAGACAGATTAAGGGTTTTCGTGTCATGATTTTTAAAAACCAAAAGTGCATACTGTCATTTAAATTAAACTGTGTATGCTATGTCTAATTGGTTGTATCATATAAATGCATTATAAATTATTCTTGGAACGAATGCTCTCATCTTCTAGTAGAACATACATAACTATTGTTGATGTGGGGCACTACAGAGTCTTCTGTGTACATCCTGTAGATGTTGATGTACAGTATCTTTTATAAACAGGCCTCTTTTTGTCTCTGTTAGAAGAAGGAGCTGACTCAAAGAATCTGATAGTCTTCCAAAGAAAACATCTGTTTTAAATATATTTGTTTGGATTCCAGTCAGCACACCTAGGACTTGCATAATTAGCTTAGACTACACAGTTCCCTTTTCAGAAGATATGTTTATATGAATAAACCATGCATTTTTCATTAAGCAAATACTCCTCCCTTTCTCCTTTTTTTTTTTTTTTTTTAATTAGAAATTCTGGCTTGTATTTTAACATATACTTTTGCAAAGCAAAGATTAATTGAGAAACTTTTTCAACACAATTTTTAATATGACATTCTTTTTACTGTATTTTGTATTGTGGAGAAGTCTCTTGCAACCATCTTATCAGTATTTCAGTAAATGAGTGCATACATTTATGAAGATGCTTTTGATACCAGTAATTGATCCTTTACTAAGTAAAATGTGAATTTTGTCCCTTTTACTACTTTTGATACTGCATATTGCTTTAAATGTACATAGTAGACTTTTAAAAAATGAATTATGGTAGTAACTGTCTTAAGTTTACCGTTCCTAAAGATCTGATTAACTAAAAATACATAAAATACAGTGTTTATTTCATCTTAAGCAGCTCCTTAGAAGAGACAAGAAGAAATGGAAGCTCAGTTAGTGATCCTTTCTCCATTCATCTCATGCCATGCTATACTGCATGATTCCACTGAACCAGAATCTCTTATCATACAGCTGTACAACATTAAAAGAATTCTTTTCTAAAACTGGATTAATGATTATGCATACCTTTGGTATTAAGATCAAACCTCTCGAATGTTCAGACATTCACAGTTGGGAATGAAATCTTTTATTCTGGGACAAATTCAGCCCGGAGTGACAATTTCATAATATATATTGCAGGTGTGCCTTATTACAGAAGGGGTGAAGTTGGTATTTCATGCATAAAAGTAGCTTCTAGGCCATTTTTTTGGAGTTCATACAATCCAGATGAAACTGTTCTTAATCTGACCTGATATTCTTTATATCACGTCTGATTTCAGCTCAGTTCTAGACCTGTGGAAACAAGAGTCACACTGTGTTGAGTGTTTTCATCTGGGGCAACATCAGTCGGTTCTGTATGATCTCGAAGCCCCACTTATGCTCTGACTGTATGGATTGATGTCTTGTGTGAGATGTGCAGTTGCACATTTGGTTGGAGTTTTTGCTTTTTCTTGCCATTTTCAGAAGTCCTGAAGCATAGACTGGGTGAAAAATGCTGTCGATGGTTCAATGTGTTCCTTCTACCTGTGCATGTGATTGACTGAGTGATGTTGGCTAAGTGTCGCTGTCTCTAGTTGTGGGGAGTTTTAGTCTGAAATTAATTCATATTAATTATTTATGTTTTTCAAAAGCAGTTATATACAATAGTGCTAAGTACTAAGGAGACAATAATGTTGACTGTTAACTTCCTTTCAGTATAACTTAAGTGATAGTAATACAGATTTTGGGTTTTTGATGTTCTGTAGGTGTTTACTCTGTTATGGATTGCTGACTGGATGGTACACCACTTCTGGAAAAAAGGAAAAGATCCTGACAGTTTTTCTATCCCTTATCTTACTGCACTGGGAGATCTGCTTGGAACTGCCTTATTAGCTATAGGTTTTCATTTTCTGTGGCTCATAGGTGACAGAGATGGCGATGTCGGAGACTAATTATTCCAATGGATGCAGTGACTTTTCCTGGAATATTGACAAGACCCATCATTCCTTGAAGGTCCTCAAAGTGATTGTTCCATTTTGTATAAGTAAATCAAGTTGACACAGATATAAAACAGCCTTAATGATTTTAGTTTGGTTTGTTTTTTAAAAAATAGTATGGAACTAGGAGGATACTTGAGACCTTTACTATGAAAACAGGTGGATAGCTGCTAGTTGAAAACATCTGAGTAGACACAATGAAGGGCAGATCAATCCTTCATCAAGTCTTAAATTTTTAAAAGATCTAGTCTTTTAAAAGAACAGTTCCTTACCTGTATTGTGAACCAGAACAATCTCTAATTGCTCGTTCAGTGGTGTCGACGAAGAGGGTAAGACCCAATCAGTGCTTGCCTTGTCTTTCCCTCCTGGGAACGAAGTGGGTATGTATTTTCATCTTACCACAGAAGTGGTTAGTAGACCTCAGATGAATTCAGTTTCATAGACGTTACTTGATTAGTTGATGATATGTTCTTAGCTTGCCATTTCAGTGCTGTAGCTCTCTGACCATGGCAGACTTGATATCAATAATAACTGTTATGGTGATTTGAACCCTGATTGTCTAAACATTTTGTCACAAGTTTTATTTAATGTATACTAATATGACCATCAACATTTATAAAATTAGACACTTGAAAAGTGTCTGCAGGACTGAGCCCTCTCTCTTTGTGCTAAAAAGAGCAACCTAGTTATTTTGCTGTTGTGATTTATTAGAATGAGAGCATAGTAAAGACAAATAATGTGACACTGACCTGATCAATAATAATGGATGAATGATTAAAACTCCTTGTGTTGGAAAGTGTATTTTCATTTAGCAACCGAAAAGATGTTTAACTAACTGATATTAATGGTGGTGTGATGGCCAGTATCCTGATTTCAATGAAGTATTTAGAGGTGTTGATTCAAATGTAAATACTGATCCCTGATTAAAACTTGGGGTATGAAAGATTGTGTTTCCTTTTTAGGCACTTAGGAAGTTACATAAACTTCTAAAATTTCAGAGCTATCTATGTCATCCATTTCTAAGCAGAAATCTCTGCTAACAGGATTTCTGCTTTCAAAGTGTGGAACTAATATGGTCAATAAGGAAAATGACTGCTTCTGAATGATTTCTCTTATTTGTATACCTCAATATTTTGAATAATACATTGATCATGAGGACTCTGGTTGCCACTTTGAAAAAATGTAGTAATTGCTCTGTTTTAAAATCTAGTGGAAGTTCCTCACGGCGTATGTTTTTAAAGACATATAGCATACATCCTAGATGCATAAATAAATAAACAACTCATATTTCAAGTGTTGTGACTGAAAGTTTTAAATTTTGAGATTTAAATTAGACAACTAAATCCATATCTCAGCATATGTTGTAATCCTGTAAACATTAGTCATGTGATTTATGCATATAAATCCTCCCTTTTAATTTGAGGGACCTACTCAGATGAATTAAATTAATTATGTGGATAAGTGTTAAAGGGAATTCTATAGGTGTCAGTCACCTTAAACTCTGTGGAACTTGAAAGTGTTTGCAATTCTGAAAATTAAACCAGCTATTCAGTGCCTACGCATGGATTTAGATGCCTGACTTTTAGCTCCCTCATTTAAACACTTATATTTAAGCTTTTTCTTACAGTTATGATAATATAGTTGTTTGAATGAATCATATGTATTATGTCTTTTATTATGTGAGAGAAAGATGAAATCTTTCTAACTTCAGGTTCTCTGACTTTTCTTAGTTTGTATTAATGTTATTTAAAATAGTTTCTTGTATGTAGCATTGCAGGAAATACTCCTATTAAATTGTTTAAAATGGACTAGATCTAACTCATTTTAAAATTTTTTTTTTCAATAATATTTATTTTTGCTACAGATGTAGATGCAAATTTTTTTATTGTGATAGAACTGCCATCTCAATCAACTAAGCTGCCATTTCAAGCACTTTTTTCATTAGAGTTACTGGATTTTAAGGTTGTTTTTAAATTAATTGCAAGATTCTTACAAATTAAAATTTCTTGAGATACTTGTGATCCATGCTTATCTGATGCGTGAGGGCATTGTAGTATTTAGCCATGGCAGTATCCTTAGTGTGTTAAATATTTTCCCAGTAAATAAGCAACAACTGTTGGTACAGTCTGCTGACAAATGGCTGAGTGCAGAATTGGGGAAGAAATGTTAAATGGGACAAATTCAGTGAAATTTGAAAAGGGGAAATATGTTGACAGACTGGAATAATCTGGGCATGGAAACAGTAAGTGATGGAAAAGTTCAACGGGAAAATTTGGTACTTCAAGAGGAGGCAAGTTCATTGCATGGTTGAGAGAGCAAAATCCATATTGTGGGAAAGAGAGAGGTGCAAACTTTCCCACAGCATTCAGTATGAGAGGTAGGAGCAAACAGAAGGAAGTTATTTGGAGAAAAGAATAAAAAGGCACAGCCAAACTTGTTTTTCAGGAAGGGAAGAAAAATATAACCCGTGTTGAAAGGAATTGGTGAAGTGGTGGAAAAAGAGACACTTTGGGGAATGGTGGAAGAGAGAAAAAAAGGAATGCTCTCAGTAAGGTAAGGTTAAAGAGGAGTTTGAGTGGGGAAAGACGTATGACTGATTGATAAAGCAGAGAAACTCTTGGCATCTGGAAGAGCAAGGAGTAAATAATCTATGATGTGGAAAGGGCTTTGATTCCTTTGTGTAAGGGGCATTTTAAAAACATAAAGGGTTTGCTAACTCTGCTACCTATTGTTATGACGGTAAAAAGCTCTTACCACCAAGTTTCTGGGGCAGTTTTTTTCTACTACATGAGGATAATATGGGGGAAGGCACAAAAGAGTTCTTGAACACCAGAGAATCTATCATCTGCTCAAAAGTTGTACTCCCTACACCAATTTTAACTCTTGGTGACTAAAGTCAACCTCTCCACAGTATTCCACCAACTTGATTTTTTTAAACGTATCCCAGTAACACTCAATTATTTCATGTATGTGTCTGTAAGAAATGTTACCAAAAATTCTATTAGAGACAAATTGTGTGCTTTTTGTACTGCTCAAACATACAATTGAAAGGGACATCCTGAGATTTTATTCTCTTTCTTGTTATCAAAGCAGCCATATTTTAGAACCTTGGAGATAAAAGGATCACTCTTTGTATTAAAACTCATTAAGTTTTTTTATCCCCTTGCTAGAAGATTTTTTCGTACCTTCCATTATAATTTCTAGCCTAACTAAGGTTATGGCTGATTCACATCTATTTGCTTTTGTGTCAGCATGTAGCATTTTTTTTATTTGACCCTTGCTCAAATTTGACTCGGCTCATTCACCTCATTTAAGCTGCAGGTCATCTTAAAGCTCCTCCTGCAACTTCTTGTACCATTTTCATTCTGCTGCTGAGCTAGACCAGCCAGAAGCTCCAGTTGCTTTGCCTTTATGAGTTACTGTTACCTGATGCTGGGTAACTGTCGGAGTGCTCTGGCTTGGCCATACTTACTGTCTACTCTTTTTTTGTCTACTTCAGAAATGTCTCTAGGGTAAATAGAAGTAGGGGCAGGTTATTTGACGTGTATCATTTGCCATTCTGAAGGAATTTGTGACCATCTCAATTGTTCTACCAGCATGCATGAAAGTGGACAATTTAGTTTGTTTAACTACAACTAAATGCAGCTTTAAGATTTGGAGCCAGAAGCATGTCATACCATAGGTGGTTTATTTTCTTTTTCTGTGTAATGCTTTGAAATGGTCTTTGCATTCTAGTGAGTTTCTGAATGACTCCAGCTTATTTTTAGAGTCATTATATAGCCAGGATAGTTCCACAGCTTTATTACGCTGTTTGATATAGGGGAGTATTCTTCTTTTAACATATTTAGATCAATATTTTGAGTTTTATAGCATCACTGTACATCTTGCCTTAGTCTGTGATGTCTAAATTTGCCATACCCTCTTCCACTACCATATTTAATGTATTAATTTCACTGGAGCTTTTAGAATGCTAATGAGAAACTGGCAAGCAGCAAATTAATTTTTTTACAAGCTGCCTACTAAATTAGACTTTTCTTCTACAAAGATTAAAACCGCGTGAGGATTAAGGCTTTGTAAATACAGAATAGTTTGCAGAATCAGGACTCAAAATAAGACCTAACATCTTTTTAATGGATTTGCTATTTCACTTCAGTTCTGAGCATCACGAAAAGCTCTCTTAAGTCCAAGAATAAACCAGAATACAGACATTGGGAAACAGTAGTATAAGCACTGTGTGAAATTAAGTGTTTGAAATTCATTTTCATTATTTATTATTAGTAGTGTTAGTATTAGTATTATATGGTAAAATTGCTATTGCAAAGGAGATAGTCTCTTTAGAGGTGCAGAAAATGGCAATAGGATATGGTAATTGAATTATAACCTGCTTTAAACAGAGTAAGCTGATGTTTGAAAACAGTACCAAAGGTACTGGAAGCAATGTGAAGTCTCTTAGTAGGATTTTTCTTTTCTTTTTGGCTAGGTTTTCTGTGACACAATACATCGTTTTAATTGTGTTCGCTAATCCACTCCTAATCAAGTCAATCTGTTGTTCAGTTATCTTTTGGATTATCATTTTCCCATACGTACTCAAAGTTTAAAAAATCAGCTTTCTGTATATAAAGGTGGGGAGGAAGAGCTAGTGAAGAGGCGTGTTTTGTCATTAAAGCCTCATTCTGATAGTCGTAAAGGTAAGTTGAATTCAATGAAAATTTGATCATCATGCATGCTGTGCATGGACACTCCAGGGAGTCTAGGGATATACTAGGGAATCTAGTGTTAACAAAACATGAATAATTCACGATTAAAGCTAAGAACCAAGATGTTTAGTAAATATACAAGATTGCCATATTCTGGGTGGGTACCAAGAGCAGCAGCGTACCCCTTAGTCATTCAGCATTGGCAGAGCTGGATGGGCTTTACTTTTTCTGCAGCTAAACATTTAATTTGATTTCAAGTCCTGCTAGTTGTTTATTTAATATGCAGGATAGTCCATCATATGTTCTATTTTTGCTTTTATTTCTTAGTTCAAACTGAGAATTTCCTTCTTCCTTTACTTAGCATTCTTCAGCTTGTTCTTTTGGGAGATTGTTTCCTATTCAAGAGTTGCTAAAAGTCTGGAGAGGTCAAGGAAGTGCTTTCCCTGAATAATTTTAAATCTGCTTTTTCCAAGTGAAATAGGGTCCTGAATGAATTATATAGTAGACATGTTTGGGAATAAATCACTTCTGAATAGTTTCTTGAGATTTAGTGTCTCTAAGTTCTCAGATTTACATTCTAAGTTTTGCTATGAACAGGATCTAAAAAGGATTTTGTCTGTTTACTAATTTTTTCTGTCATCTCCTGGTTTTGATTAATGAAGTTATTGCCACGTCCTGTCTACAGTAGAACAGCATTTTAATAAAATTGACATTCTAAATGGTTTTCCAAAAATTATGAGCAATAATATCTGTTTTCTACTTGGGAAGCAATCATCTACTACTTTCCTATGAATCCTCATACTACGGTTTGCTTTAGATCATCCAAAGCCCTTTTTTTCCTGTTTGTTTTTGAAGCAGGTGTTTTTCCCTGTGCTGACACAACCAATTATTTTATTCTCTTATAGTATCCAAGATTCTGGAGTAACATTAGAACATACTTCATCTCAATTGTTTTGAAGACTGAACCAATTTTTACCCACTACGTAGGAAAATTTAGGTGTCTGATTAATTCTAGTTCTAGGGAGAAGAATGGTAGCTTTCACTTAAAATAGAAGAATATCTCTGGTGTTTGGAGCATCTCCAAAATAGAAGTTAGCTCGTTAAGCTTGACCTCATTAGGTAACTGAGATCAGCTCAGGTACCAAGATCATCTGAACTTGTGGACAAAAGCGTAGGTGATTTGGAGATGTAAGCAAGCTCTGTATTTATCTAATACCTGGAGATTGGCTGATCACTCCTCTCTGTTTCATCCATTTCATCTTAATGCTTTGAGTTTGCCATTGCTTCTTTAGAGCCAATCCATTAAGGCCACTAAGTATTATGGTAGTGTAAGTCTACCACATATGTATAGAAACTGTGGTCCCCCTCTGTAACAGAAATCATTAAGGCCTTTGGAAAAAAATCCTGACAAAACCTGCATGTCATTTTGTGCAAAATGAAAGATCTAAAATGCTGCAAATTCAGATACGAAAAGACATGCTCATTCCTAGGTTTCATTTCCAGCTGGCCTTTGCTCTATTCCCACATTAGAAAGCTGATTCATTTTTTTAAAAGACTTTTTTAAAGCACTGTAAGCTTACCGTGCCAAAGAGCATGAAACCCGGCTCTGTTAGATACCATGTCTGGTTGTGTGCGCTCTGCATGAGACTGACAGGAGCTATGGCTGCACTTGCCCCTTAGAGAGAACTAAACCCCTTGCTTTGAGCAAAGCCTGACTATATAGTCTTGGCATCAAACAGAATATGGCACTATACAGGATTGGCACTGTATTGCTGAATACGCAATACTGGCTGTGCGGGGTCCTTCACCTCAGAGAGCTCTATAGCTGGAAGAGCCGTCACGGACAGCCACTGCGCTGCTGGTACATAGTAAGACTTGGCTGAAAATTGGGAAAGAAAAATGGTCCATGCAACAGTTCCTCTAACCCATCCAAAGGTATTTACTGAGCTATCTCCCCTCTGCTCCATGGGCCTTCGCTCTGCCCCGTGCAAGGTCTCTCAACCGTCTGCCTAGGTTCTCCTTTACCTTGTTGACTTCATATGGGATGGGAACTTGCAGATACCTCTGCAATCCATGTTCTCTGTATATTCACGTCTTACTAGAGACACAGGAAGGTGCAGAAATGTCCATCAGTTCAAAGGAAGTCCCGTTCTGCTGTTTGCTGCAAAAATTGCATTTTAAACATTTATCAAGACCTGTAAATATTTTAAAGTCCTTCCAACTTGAGATTATTGCGTTACATAAATGTTTAATACATACAGAAGCTGCACTGATTAATGCATACATACCTCTGGAATATGTATAGCTTTCAGACTGGCACTAAGAGAAGCAAACCTGAACATTTTTAGCACTCATTACAAGAAGCAGAAAAATGTCCTGTTACCATAGGAAGCCTCTCACAACATGTATTCATGAGACAAAACTAGTAACTGTTGACCTTTCTGATTGTTGATTCTCATTGAACTCTAACGACATTGCACCCAGTTTTCTGGCATGTTATGGATCTGAGGTGTTCGGCGTAAGCTCATTTTTAGTTATCTGACTTTTTTCAGAGCCACAGCCTACCTGCAGATACCCTGCTACCTCGACCATGTCATGGTTGTATGTATCCCTCACGTGTTCATGGTCAAGTCTCCTGCTAGATAAGGACCAAGTCTTGTAATCCCTTTAGTCCTGTTCATACCTGTACAGAAATCTGCCACACATAAGAGAAGGAGATTTTTTTTTTTCCATTTCTCCTGTTTTTCGGAGGGGATGGCTTACAGCCCTGTGGAGTTGGCGAGATCCATTCATCCTCTGTAAGCTCTGAGAGCAGCTATCTCCTGTTCACAGGCAGCCTCTGAAAGCTCCTAGATAATCTGGAGTCCCTTTTCCAACACGAGCCCTCAGGATCAGGAGTAGGACGGCTGTGGTGCCCAGCGCAGCTGTGCGAGCTCGGTAACTGGCCTGGTTTGCCCCCGGAGTTAGAAGGGGTCTGTATTCTTGCCTCTCAGGGCTGGGGGGGCACCAGTGGCCATAGAGCCAGCTTTGTTATAGCCCTGATACCTGTTTAATTCCTCTCGTGAAATGGGAGATATGGCCTGGAATCCTTAGTCAACAACCCACAACAAATTCAATTGTCTTAATATAAAATTTTCAAGTTCAGGCCAAAAAATACAGGGGGTCACGCTTGCTCTGCATGGCAGCCTGATGGTCACTTGAGAGAAACGCAGCACTGTGAGTGACGGGGGGTTGGATGCCCAGGTATAGACACTTCCCCGCTGTCTGACAGCCTCCAAAAAAGGGGGAAGCATCTGGCAATGCAGCTTGCAGCAGCATTCAGGTCACATCTATCATGACGTAGATCCAGGTCACACCAGCGAGATCTCTGATGCAGAAGGAAACCATTAGCTGTCACCATCATCTCTTCAGCTGATTATCCCATGGCTTCTTATTTGATCAAAGGAAAAATGCGAGCGTGTTATTTTACTCAGAAGCAGGAGCACACCTGGTTGAATACATCTGCTGAAACGTCCTGCCGGAGGGAAAGCTAGCATCTCTGTCTCCAGCTGGAAATCTCTGTGCACCTCAAAAGCTCACTTTGCATGGTAATTTGATAATAGAGGAGGAGTTGACAGTAACACCCTTCACAGGTGCTATGGCAGCACCCGCAAGCAAAAGGCTGCTTGCAGCCTTATCCTGGTTTAGGGTATGGAGGGCACACCGTTCCTAAGGGCTTTAGATGGAGCCTCTGTCATTCAAAACCGAACACAAAATGTCTGAAACCAGTTAATTACTTTAGAAATGTTGAGCTGAATGCTTTCCATCTGACATCTTTACACTTGTGAAAAACAAGACCGAAACCCAGACACTGCAAACTGTGTAACACCTTGCTTAGGAACTGGGACAGAGCCTATGTACTCTCCTCCGGCTGCATTTCCCAGCATGGAAATACTCATTAACATTTTATGTGAGTCATTCTTAGTTTTTAATCAGCTTCAATAGCCTTGGCAAAGATTTGCCAGGTAACCTGAAATATGCTACAATAAGCAAAGCAAGATTACTCACCTCACTGTGTTCTTAAACATTTTCCTTTAATTTAATTCTCAATATCTTGGACTCAGTGATCTTAAAGGTCTTTTCCAACCTAAATGATTCTATGATTCTGTAAAGAAACTCCCCAAACTGAGAGTTTCCTTCTTAAATTTCCTCCCATCTTGCATTCCTTTTCCATAGCTACACAGACAATTTCTCACCTGAATTGCATGCAGCTCTTCCTCCTTGTAATCCTTGCACTGTTGACTTCCACGGGTTTTTTTCATTAAAAAAAAATTGTGGATTTAATTTTTGAAATTTTCCTAAGTGACAAGGGGAGGCTTAAAAGCATCTGCTGTAGGAATGATACATATTGCACGTAAAATCGTATTGCACACACAGCAGTAACATTTTTATGATAAAATAGCAAAAAGTACATTGTAAAATTAATACAGAATAACTGAATTGTTATGTGTTTCAGTATAACTGAAGGCAAATTTCTTAATAAATCACATATAACTATAATTCCAGGAAGGAATGGGTGTCTCAGCATTTACTTGGCCGCCTCTGCAAACAGCATTTGCCTCTCCATAGCATGGCTACTGGCTCTGATTGGACCTTTTTTCCACATCCATCTCTTTCAAGTTCAAAAAATGGTAAAAAAAATGCAGTAATTGATTGCATTAATGGAGCAAAAGATCACTTTTTAAAAAAACCCAACACCTCTACTTCAGACATAAAACTAAACCTGTTTTAGCTAGAATATCTGCTAAGTCTGAT
Organism: Pelecanoides urinatrix; assembly: GCA_013400755.1. NCBI lineage: Eukaryota > Metazoa > Chordata > Aves > Procellariiformes > Procellariidae > Pelecanoides > Pelecanoides urinatrix. Next base: position 57,024 of record VZTQ01009409.1, on the reverse strand, counting down.
TAAATTGAGCCTAAGAACGGCTTAGGCAATGCCTAAACCCCGTCTTTGCAGAAGCTTTTAGAGGAAAGTGGGGCCTGTTGTGGGTTGCAGGCTTTGACTTGATGTAGGGCTGCAAATATCTGCTGACAGCATGGAGACCTCTTGATAGCTAAAAAGTCATGAATTGCCACGGTATAATTCTAGTTTTTAGAATAAGCCGAAGCTTAATGGCTTAACTGTTATTATTCAGCTGTATATTACCCTGACAGCTTTATGTATTAGTAAAAAAATAGAAACGGGGGCATAAACTTTTGGATTGATTTTTCTCTTACTGAGGAAAACAGCTTTGCTGGTTGCTTGTTTTTTAATTAAAAACTCTGACTGAAATGAGATTTTCAAACCCATATAATTTTACTTGAAATGCTATGTCTCATTTTCCAAAATACTCTGTCCATTTGTTGCATACTGATAGGATGTATACTACTACATACCTAAAGAAATGTTATCTCAGGTCTGCATTTACTCAAAAAATAGGGACAGAGGAATACAATTTCAATGTCAAAGTAACATTTTTTAAAATATTGGCAACAGATATTTTTAACAACTTATAAATGAATGAAAGTATTTTCTATATTTTTCTTCCATTAATAAGTCACTATTTTCCATCCTAAGTGCCCCTGACTTAGCCAACAGAAGCCATTTAATGACAGTGAGTTGAATCTCACAGTCAGGAGACTTGAGCTCTCCAGCAGATTGACATTTCAAGTAACAGGGGAAAGGTCTGCTGCTCGTCATTTCAATAGGGAAAATAAAGTTGATTTTTTTCTTTTAACAGATTTTTTTAAAAACTGATTTGCATGCCGTTTTGGGGAGGTGGCTTTTGACATGTTGTCCTTTATAAAGGACTGAAGAATAAAACTGGACTCTCATTTTTCAAAATTTTCAACCTTTGGCAAAGTTATAAGTGCAACTGGAGAAGCAAGATATTTTTGTGTGGCATCAGGAGTCGTGTATGTGACGATGTGTAACACAGCTACCGAGAAACGCTCGGCACTGCTGATCGGGAAGCACACGCTCTAGTTTCCACTTGGCTGCATTTAATTTTTTTCTCTTTCTTCCTTCCAGTTTCCCAAATTTATTTAGGTTTTTTGTAATTATGGTAGAATTAAATGAAATGTGCTTTCATCCAAACAAAGGTTGGGAAGTGTTGGCAGAGCTCGTGCCCGCATGGAGAGCATTACGACCCCAGGGACAGCCTTTCTTCAAACTTCGAATCATCTCCACTGGGCTTATTTGCACGACCTTGTCACTTGCCTGAGCAAGAGGACACCTCAGCCGTGTAGGATCCTGCCGCTTTGTTGCATCCCCCAGTGCTCCACACTCATCTCCCCAGTGCCCGGGGGAGCTGTGGTCCTGCTGCCACCAGCTCTCCGGTCCTACAGCAGCAGCTGGTGGTTCGTACTGGGGAGCAGCTGCGGGGCAGAAGCTGTATGCTGGGTACGAATGGGAAGGCATTTCGTAAAATTTTTAATTATTTAATGGAAAAAGTGAGGCTTGCCTAAAAGACAAATCCTCATGCTTCCTTCCACTGGAGCAAATCCAATTTTGTCAGTCCCTGTGGCAGTACGAGGAATCGGGCTCTTCTCACAAGCAATGAAGAAATTTGCCCAAAAGCTGCGTGTCCGATTTTCTCCCCCATCCCACCAGAGGCGGGGAGTGAGCAAGTGGCTGTGTGGTGTTTGGCTGCCTACCGGGTTAAACAAGTGGCTTGCTTAGACCCATATACTGCCAGAAGAGGGTTGCATCACTTTGAAGCATGTAATCCTTGCCCAGCCAAGCTGCCGAGGGAGGCAGAGCCATCAGCACAGTGGCTGGAGCCAGGCTAATCAGTCACTTAGATCAAGTCCTTGTCAAGACCTTCTTAATTAGCTCCCTCTCTGATTAAGATTGTAGAGGAAACACATCACTGATGTTTTGAAATGTGACGGTTGTTGTCTTAATACTGCACAGCCGGGCTGTGATTTTAGGAAGCTGTGCTGCAGTTCTGCCTATTAATGAAAGAGTGCAGGGTGGTGAGGCATTTGAGGTGGAAACGAGCTTGGGCTCTAAAGATAGCCAGTGCCCCACCATGTGCTATGACACCTTCTCAGCAGATTTCCTATTTTCTGCTTGTCTCTGCTCTCATTGTTAATAATGTTTGTCTCGTGAGGAGTGGGGCTGGCAGATTAAATGGTCTGTTTGCCACTGGCAGTGCTGCACCCAGAATATGGCATTCACTTTTGGGGCCCTCCCCAATTCAAGAAGGATGTTGAGATGCTGGAGAGGACACAGTCACGGGCTATCAAAACATTCAGTGACCTAAAGCATATAACCAAAAAGGACACATCGAGAGATCTGGCCTTATTTAGTCTGGTGACAACAGGGGTAACTGGGAATCTAATAGCAGTCTACAACTACTTGAAGGGGACTTACAAAGAAAGTGAATCCTAACTCTCCCTCCAGTAGTGACAAATGATGGACACATTGAAGACTACAAGTCTTACAGTGGCCACTAGGAAAAAACGTCTCTGCTGGGAGGATAGTACACAGTGGAACAGGTCGCCCAGAGAGGCTCTGAGCCCTCCATCCCCACAGGTATCGAAGCTTTGGCTAGCCAAAACCACAGCCAGCATAGTCTTTGTGACCTTCAGCAGCAGGGTGGCCCAGCTGACCTCCAGGGCCCCTTCCAACAACACAGTCATGACGGTGAGCAGTTATTTTCTAATTGTATGCTCTTCCTAAGTGTAATTTATAGTGCTGATTTCCTCACCCAAGTTTGTCTTCAAAGGCCAGCTTTCTGGCCTCAGTGAAAACCATGGATGAGACCTCGCAGGTTTGGGGACTGCTGGAAATGTTTAACTCAAAGCCATTGTTAGCGAATCCACATGAAGGTGGGCAAGCGCATGGCTCATCAGAGAGCTGGAGTTTATGTCATCTGACTGACTCTAAAACACCTTTGCTTGAGGTGGGACGATGTTCCTGAGCATGTGACAGGTCTTAAATTGACAGCCCTCATCCTTGCTGGCTGGGAACTTGGGAAAGAAGGGAGCAAGAGGGATGTTGTCAGATGAATTGATCTTTCCTGCTCTGTAGCAGTAGATAATTTTGAGTCTTCTGCTTGTCCTGTTACAATACCCTTGTGAGAAAGCAAAGCTATGCAGACAAAAATCCCACCCTCAGGCCTTAAAGCATGAGTCAGAAATAACACACACAGAGAGGAACTTTCTTTCTTCAATTTAATTGAAGTTACTTAGAAAAATAATCAGGCTTGAATGGCTTTTTTAAGGAAAGATTCATGAGCAGTTCACACTTGTGGTGGCAATGTATAATTTAGCTTTTTTCTTTATTAACAGTATATTTAGGTATGAGGAGATACTTTTCTACAACAAGCCTTCTACTGCATACAAATAGGTTAAAAAAAAATCCAACCCCACATCGATGTTAAATTATTCGTACACATTGTATTGTGCATGCATGTAAGAAAATAACACTCTCTGTAACAAGAGTAATAGTAAGGACAGTCCCTTTTTGTACCTGAAAAGTGCAGCAGACTACAGTGAAACCCTAAAACGTCTGGGGTCAACTTACTTCTTACTTCTGCTTGTGGATTATTTATTTCACTTGTCCTACGCAGCGCATGGTTCAGGCAGTTTGCACGTTTCTCTGATAATAGACATGGTTTGTGAAGAGGCTCAAGCATGGACCAAGTCAGGTTTGGAGGGACCTCTCACCGCCCAGGAGTCACCACCGTGTTCAGATGGGCCAAATCCAGCCTGGGCTCTAGGTCAGGGTGCTTGGGGCCATCAGGGAGGAGCGAGCTCCCAGCTGTGGGTATCACGCTGGGTAAGGAGCCGTGGGCGCTGCTGGGCTCAGTGCTGGCCCTGCCGAATGACGGAGATGGGAATCACCGCTCCTCGAGCCCAGTGGCTTTGAGGGGGCTGGGGGCAGAGGTGGGGAGCAGGACCTTCCCTGCTGGGTCCTCCCTGCACTCACCTCTGCTCAGCTAATATGCACCCTTCCACAACAGGGGTTCCCCGGGTGGCCCCCGTGGCCCCACGGGAACATCCGTACTTTGAATTTCGCTGTGGTGGCAGTTTTGCCTGTTTGTCTCCCAGGAGCGGCTGTGGGCGGCTGTGGCCGCAGCAGACGTGAAGCTGGGAGGGAGGCAGGGCTTGGAGCAGACCAGCCCCTCCGCTCCTCTGGCTGGGAAACCCAGTGAAGAGATGGGCTGAAACCAGCCCGGTTCCCCAGCCGCCCCCGCGCTGCAGGTGCTGGGCGCCAGCTCGCTGGGATGAGGAGGAACGACCCTGAACATCCTCCCGTGTGGGGGCAGCGGAAAGAGGCGTTTTTGGGCTCGGACAAAACAACACACGCAGGAGACCAAAAAAAAAAAAAAAATGGCTATTCCTTAACATTTGTGGTTCTCCTCTGTCCTGGGGAGGGCTTCGTGCTCAACGCTCAGGGGATGATCATATCCAGCATGTCAGCTGTTCATTTTAAACACAGACCTACAGCCCATTCACAGCACCCCAAAATGGACATAACACGCTAAATGGACAGTTTGTAGCAGTTTGGGATCAAGGTTTTTAAAAAGCAAGTGACTTTTAAGTACCCGCTTAAGACGACATAAAAGCCATCTCAGCGCTGAGCATCCACTCGTAGGGCAGCCCTCTGTGGGGAGGCAGAACCTGGGTAATCAAACCCAAAGCTGCTGCTAAAAATTCCAGCTCGAGCAGCACTCACCCCTCAGACCTCCTGAACGTTTTTTTCTCCTAAAGCTTTTCTATCACAGCTGTCAAAGAGGGCTTTTGTGTCTCCCAAGCAGTGAAACTAAAGAAAGTATTTCAGAACAGATAAAAACGTGGTGATGACAGAGAAAAGTACAAAAAGAAAGGGGGAAGCACATCCCATTTTTTAAATATTTACTTTCTGAAGCAACTTTTTTCTTAGATGAAAAAATTCACATCACAATCTGTTGGACGGATTAATAGCTAATTGAAGAGAAAATTGGACCAAAACACGAGCACTGTTGGATACAAGACCAAACAAGCACACAAACAGCTTGCGGGAAATACGGGAGGGGGAGAGGGGAAATCTACCCTCAGACAGATTTTTTTTTTTTTTTTTAACAAACATATAACCATTGAACTACAAACAAAAGAAAGCCAGGGCACACTGTGATAGGCACTTGCAACAGCTCTGCATACTCTAAATGAGACAAAACCGCTTTCAAGTAAAACACACCAGCCAGCGATCAGCAACCGCTCAGGAATTCCGAGCTGTCAGGCGCAGACGGCCGGCTAAGAGCCGCTGGGTCAGCGCTCCGGGTTGTCAGTAGGACCTGGGTTATGAAAACTGCGGCTGTTCCAGAATGGATGAGAAATTTATTTGTAGGGTATGATAAAAAAATATAATGACCTGAATCCTGGCTAAGAACAAATCCAATTTTGAAAGGACTTCAGGTGCTGTTTGTTATGTTAATTTGTTCTTCGCTGAGATTTATTCAGCGACTAATTTTTATAAATTTAGAATTTATTTTTCTTCTTTAACCATATATGTGTCCTGGAGACTAATGTAATTCAGTGGGTATTATCGGCTACTGTACAAGACAACATTTTCAGGATCTGGCTCTGATACTGTTAAAACAGCTCTGCCTTCAGCTGAGTTTATTTAATTCTTCACTAATTTTTTGAAGGGTTGGGTTTGCTCGTAAGATTGACACACAGGCAAGTCAAAACCCCATTTTAACAATCGTTCAACTTTAAACCAGATTTTAGGTTCCCGCAAGTGCCTCCACTGAAGCCTCTGCCTCCCCCGGCCCATCAGCGGGCTGCTGGGATGGGACAGTTGGAAGTGGCCACGGAGCATTCCCTGGGCAGGCGCCTGCCGCCCGCTTGGCCGAATGCCTCACCTGCACCAAATTAAAGCAACATTTGGAGAAGCCTGTACTTCTGCCCACTGAGCTTGCCAAGAGATCCACACCGCAATCTCATTTTTCATTATTTATTTGCCGCAAAGAGATTACTACTTGCTTGCCCAAAACAATCGCTCGGTGTGCTACGCCTGGTACAATCTGCCATCCCAACAAGCTGTTATACACCAAACAACCGCTACTGAGATGTTCACCTTAAATAAGGAAGTCATGATCTCACATTAGAGCTGACTTAGATGAAATACTAACCCACTAGAAATTAGAAACATCCCTGTCAATGGTATTTAGGCATCAACTAAAAAAAGATGACTTCCCCTTCCCCCCCTAGGAAAAGCATGTAGGAAGATGAGAGGCCTTTTTTATTGCCTCGCATGCTCAGAGATCAACACCAAGATGACTTTCTAACTTTTCAAATTACATGCCAACATCCTTTATAGCAACATATCGTGACTGGTGTTTTTTCCGCCAATTTTGGTTGCCCATCTTAAGATCCATTAGGGAGACATGACCTGCAAAGGATGGAGCTCCCCCCACCCCCATCCTGGATATGAATTAAGTCAATGCCAATTGCTTTGGGCATTCAAAAATCTCTACAGCCGCTTTCAAAATGCTGATTTTTTTCTGATGGACCATCCGCAAATCCACATTCATTTGGGCTGGCGGGCTTTAAATTAAGAGACAATGGGACTGGTCATATTCTTGATAAAATCATTAAGTCCAGACTTACAAAAAGTTCATGGTTCCTCTTCCCACGGAATACATTCACATTTCTTTCAGTTGTGGGTTTTAGATATCATTACTCTTATCAAAATATGTTTTACTTTTCCCTTTCAGGGCTAGAAAGATAGAATTTTTTAGGATGCTTAAGTGCACTATCACTTTCTAAAGAAATTATTTCCACCACTCTTCTCAAAGCGTGTGGTATCAAGAACCATTCCCGTATTTACCTGCATCTATGGCTAATGGAAGAATATTATTACCCAGAGACAGGCTCAACTAAGGAAAGCACAAAACCAGACTCCTTTTGTCCAAATGTTATCTTATCTCTGCTGCTGAAGTGACACCTACCAAGAGACCATTTTTTAAATAAGTATAAATAACATTAATTAGAATTGGAGGAATGCAAGATCAATGAAATTCACCAGAACACAACTAACATTTTTTTAAACAGTGTAGCAGTATTATTCATTTCTACAGCTAGATCGTCACAATCCTGTTACCCTGCAAAGAGAGCTGTCCTTTCTTACAGTTGATTTAAATAATTTTGACTGTGCTGCTCGCAGCATCACTCAAAAAAAGAAAATATTAATTTACAAAATAACCCATTCTCCATATTAATTATGACAAATAAAAATCTTAAATAAAACAGGCTTTCTCTCCCCTCTCTCCCCCCGACCCATCCCTCATTCCAATTTCAGGTAGCTTGGCACTGAGTAATTGAACATTAAAAAATCAAGTTTGTAGACTTCATACAGCTGTGTTTGGTGCTCGGAGCTGATGTTCTGGAAGAACTCTGTGGTCATTTCGTCAGTAGTTCTCGTAGACTTTGCATAGGTGGGGAACTTCAGGTAGTTGCCTACTCCCGCCAGCTGGAGAACGTAATTCGAATCCTCTTCGAGCGTTTCGTATTTTCCTATGAGGTCGTAGTGGATGTGGCAAGGGTGGCAGAGGGAGTACACAGTCTGCCAGTGCTCGTTGAAGGGCTCTTCTCTTTGGGTGTGCGGGTCGATGAGATACGCCACAAACTCTTCAAATTTCACGTCATCGCCTTTACGCAGAGCTTCCTGGGTTGCGTTTTTCCTCTGGCGCCTCACGATTTTGGTGCCGTATCGCTTATGGAAGGAAGTGTTGTACTTCTGGGTGAACTTGTTCCTGTAGGCCGACACCAGTCTCTCGAAAGGCTCGCGAACAAAGAGGAACTTCATGTAGTTTTTCAAGCGGTGGTTGATCTCTGGGATGCTGTACTGGTTGAGGGTCTTCAGGTTCGAAGACACATGGGCTTCGTTGGCTGGGATTTCCATCGGATCACTGTACTTGCCTCTTCCTGTCAAAACCATCATGACTCTCTTCCAGTTTGTGCAGGCCACTTTGGGAACATAACAATAGATCATTTCATGATCTTCATCCACGACCAGGTGTTTGAGATCATTGGGTGTCAGCACGCGGCGCTTCCTGCTAGATACGCTGTTTGCCCGGCACGTGTCTGTCACTTGGTCTCGTCTAATCTGATGAAGAATTGCTGTGTTGGACAACTGCAAAGAAAGCACAGGCACCAGTAAGTCAAGTGGCTAGGAAACTCTTACTGCCTTTTTGCTTATTATACAAATCCATAGAAAAGTAGATCACTGCCTGTATAGAACAGTTCATTATGTTGCTGAGTAAAATTGTTCCTGGGCTACAAGATAAACTCTTTTTGTCTCCAAACTTCTTGATACATGCTGCTTAAATGCCGTTCACAAAGAAAGTGTCCAGGGCTTTGCTCTGAAGCCAACATGAAGGAGCACAAGCGCTCACACAGCCTGGTGGCAAGTGTATTTACAGCACCCTCATCCTGAGATGCGGCCACGGCTTTTCTTAGTCCTGGAAAACATCTTCCCTCCACTCTGCAGTCCATCCCATGGCTACAGCAGTGCTGGACCCTGCCTGACTTTTTGCTGCTGAGGTGGGATAGGAAGATATCTGTTGTGGTTTAACCCGGCAGGCAGCCAAAGGCCACACAGCCGCTTGCTTGCTCCTCCTCCCCCCCTGCAGTGGGATGGGGGAGAGAATCGGGAAAAGAAAAAAAGTAAATTTGTGGGTTGAAATAAAGACAGTTTAACAGAACAGAAAAGTTGTGAGCAATTGCATTGTGCATCACTTATTTTGTATATTTTTTGGTAGCAGTAGTAGTAGTAGTAGTAGTATTTTGTATTATTCATTATTATGTTCATAATAATCTCTGCTTTCAATATTAGCCCTGACTGATATTAAAAAAACCCCTCAAAGACCAGGATCCAAATGCACTCTAGAGGCAAAGCCCAAACCAAACCCCAAGATAGGACCAAGCCGGTTGTAGGATTTCTGAGCTTTGGAGGGAAAGCAGATAGAAATCATATTGTTACAGACAAGCCCTAGGAGCCCAGGTTTCACCCGCCCAAGGGGCAGTAAAAGCTTTTGCAACATGTGAGCAGCAGAGACTCTCACTCCCTCTGAGCTGCGGTGGATTGCAGAGGAATGTACTTGTGGGGTGGGCAACACCAAGGGGCTGGTGCACCTCAAACTTGGGCAGGAGGATTTTTTTTCTTCAGGACAGCATTTATATGCCAAGCCTGGGACCTCTGTATTTTGTACAGTGCCACCCACCACTTCTCCTCTGAATTCCTTGATACTTTCCTCATCTCATCTCTTTAGCCCCTTTGTTCAGCAACATGTTGGCTAATGGTTAAAACATGCAATAGCCCAGTGCAGCTCCTTTAGACATCTTGGCTCGTCTTTTGTGCGTGTGTGGTATCCCCCTGAATACCTCCCAGGTGCATTTCAAGGGCAGTTTTGAGTTATAGTCCGAGAGATGAGAAGCCAGATGTGAAATGTGCTTCATGTTTCCTAGGAAAACTGACTGGCAGGGAGTTTCCAAAATAAGATGTTAGAAAGCAGTTGTCAAGGACCACACAGATTTTTGAAGAAAAGTACTTTTTCTATTTAAAAAAAAAAAAATCCCTATTAATTTATGCTGTCCTCAGAGAGAAACAGAACTAATGGTCAGCCCTATATTGCTTAGAATTACCAGTGAATAATTTTCAAAGAACTAAGCAAAATCCTATGCAGACACACAGACATACAAATTCTCCTCTGCAGACAGATAAAATGCTGAAATCTCTCCTCCTGCAGATTTTCATCAATATCATATAGCACAGTAGTGCTGTTTGCCTCTGGTTTTAAAGTAAAAAAGAAAAGAAATGCCGGAATATACTGCTACATTACAATATGTCAATGCACTGTATTTGCTTTTCTGGTGCTGCTCTTGGGATAAATACAGAATTAAGTGGATGAGATTCTACGGCCTGTATTAGATAGGTCAGATTTGATAATCTAATGGTTGCTTCAGACCCTACTCTGCAGATGAATCTTTGTAGAGCTGTGCTTTGCTCCTGATTTCATTCCTACATCAATAGTCTAAGCACTTCTTCCCCATATATTAACGAGATTTTCAGGAATTTGGAGTAAGGGGAAAAATGCAGCCTTAGTATTTGCAATTGCAAATGAGATTATACTACATTAAATTCACTTAAAAGATGATACTTGTGCATTTTGAAGTGGTACTTGTCTCCCACTCTTTTTAACATGGCAGAAACATGTAGAAATGGCATACAAGTTTGGTCAGCTACGTTTACTAAGTATACACCAACACCCCAGGGTCAGCTCTGCACATGCTCCTGCCTGTCTGGTAGCACACAGGACACATATTAAACATCAATGTAACACTAAGAGGGTATTGCCCTACTCTCATAAATTACAGCACCGTTTGGTATGGCTGATGGATGAAGGATCATGTAGGAAACACAGTTCTGAAAGCTCTATTTCCTTTTTGTTTTGCCTATTGACTTCAGCTTATTGAAAAAAAAGGCCAATTTAGAGACTGTCCTAGAACGATGCCAACTGTATCAAATCCCATTTTCTTCTGCAGCTGACTAACATGCCCGATGCACCCTGGCAGAGCTGACCTACCTGCTTCCCCCAGAGAAGCAGAGAGTCCTGCTGGCTCTCCTTGAGCTTTAGTGGTAACAGCATTCTCGCTGAAGGAGGGGGTGATGTGAAAGCCACACTCGCATTGCACTAGTGAAAAGTCAGGTAAGGGACCGGAGAGCCTTTAACGGAGCTCCTGCAGAACCACCAAACTCTCCCTTGTCAGCTGCAAACCCTAGAGAACCTGCTCCATGGTCCCCAGAGCCTCCAGCACCATGTGAGGTAATCACAACAGCATTTTTCAATTTGATATTTTGAAATTATATATTAACACTGAGTTATCTGATGCTAATATGAGGCACTTAGGGACATGGTTTAGTGGGCATAGGGGTGTTGGGTTGACGGTTGGACTCGATGACCTTAGAGGTCTTTTCCAACCTTAGTGATTCTATGATTCTAATATGGTTCCTCCTCATTTTAAGTTACAGGCAAGGCTTTTAAGCCACATAATAATTTCACTCCTGAAGCTGGTGAGGGGAACTGGGAAAAGAATATGATTACACGAGACTGGAACTATATTTATTTAAACTAAAGGTCCACTTGGCCAGTGAAAACATGCTCACAACTAACGAGGAAAATACACCCTACAGATTTAAGCAGCCAGAGAGATAAGATCCAAGGGACAGATATCTTTAAACCCATGGATGGTGAAGGGCAAGTCAAACAATTAGGACCATGGACTGTTTTCCCCTAGATCTGTTACAGATGTGGCTACAGCAGAGTTGTGAGAGCACAGCTGCTGCCTCGACACTGCTGCATCCAAGGGCATTACCAGAGGTTCCTGCTGATCCCACAGTTCAAGAAGCCACAATAAGTAATGGCCTAAATTCACCCCACTTTCGGAGAGGGCACTTTTAACCACGTGTACAGGTTACCCGGCGAGCAGCATGGGGATGGTGATAAAGCCAGTGCTTGGGTCTGTCCTCTGACAGCTCAACTTGGACTTCAGCTGGACATTAAAGGTTTTGGGAATACATCTGATAAAAGCATCTGTTCTTCCCTGACAGGACTGACAACACCACAGATGCACTTGATCACTGGTTTTTTTGCTGCAGACGTTGTAACGAGGGACAGAGAAGAAGAGCGTGTCAAAATCAAAGTTTTTCTTCTATTTCTGATTCAGCAACCGAGTTAAACAGGGAGGCAACATGAGCTGCGGGAGATTCCCAAGCTCAGCGGCATTTAAAAGAAGAAAAAAAAAAGTAGTCTGGGGACACTCTGATCTTGGAAGCTTCTCATCTCCATCAGTCCCAAACTAACACAAGGGAGGAAAGCTAAGTCCAGCACACTCCACTCATGTGGATGTCTTCTGTATGGAGGGGTGATACCCTTTGAGTGTAGTGCACTAGAGAATATACTGACCAGAAATATATATGCCGACTAACTGACAGTCACCAACCGAGGACATTCAAAGGTTATTCAGGGTAAATCACAGTAATGAGGTGGGAGGTATTTTCTTCCGGTTAATTAGGCACAGCAGGATAAAATAATCTTTGAGGGCCTTTCCAAGCTTGATGGCCAAGCAGCAAGTTCAGATTTAAACAGAGGACATTGTTAATGCTTTTTTTGGCATATAGTAGCGTACTGCAAACTAGGAGCAGAGATCAATCCAATTCACAAGTATCTGCACTGAAAGCACTTTTTTAATACAAGGATGGAAATACCTAAGTATCACTCAAAAAACACATTAATTAAATTTTGTCTCACTATAAAACTTTAGTGTGCAAAGAAGTATCCCCCACACTTATAAGGCAGGGTTTTATTTATTGCTATTGCTATTGCACTGCCTGCAGCTGCTGCTAGTTCTGCACATTACTGTAACCAGGCTCACAACCAACCTATGTTGGGAGCACTAACACAACACTTGGGCATGGCAGACCAAAGGGCAAAATTATCCAAATTAGAGTGGAATAAGGAGGATAAATATTGTGAATGGGCTTTGCAGTCCCAGGCCCTGCTAAATTGCCTTTTCTCTTCAGTTTTACATTAACAAAGATTTTGCATCTGCCTTTAATTCTTCAGTTACATTTGTGTTTGGAAGTTCGGGTTCTGTCCTATGCTAGAACTATGCAAGTTGCCGCGGCGTTCCCCTTATCTGTGGTCCAAGCAGCTATCAGTCAAAATCAGCTGTATCTCTGCTGAACACCCAGTTGGGTCTATCCAGTAGCACTGTTAAGCTTAGCATAAACCAGAGCTCATCTCCACCAAATTCTTCTTAATGGTATTTTTTCAGAAGGTATATGCAGCAGGCTTATAATCCATTGAAAACAAGGTCTTAAAGTGAAAAGTGTCAGATAGACTAACTATAGGTGGCACTAACGGTCCTAGTTATGTGACAACGAGAGAGACTACTATCTCAGTTGACTAAAATCTCTCAGGTATTATCAGCTCTCCTTCCCCCAGCCCATCAACCACACCAGCCGAGTTCTAGGAGGTGTTTGTTTTTCAATAAAATGCTTCTCAGTATTATTTATATTTTCCCAAATGCTTAAGAAGGGTTTTTTTGAGCATGAGCTTACATGCAAGCACATTTCCAATCCTGTTTTCAAATAAAAAGCATGAATAAGATTCTTGCAACCTTGGTGGACAGCCTTGAAGTTACAAGATTGTTTTCTTAAAAACATTCAGCATTAGACAATAAAGGGGAACCAGCAATTCTTCATACTTGACAGTCCAAGCATACGCATTTCTCAAATCATCACAAACAATTATTACTCTTTGCAGATTTCTACAGATGACAGTCAGACAATTAAAGCTATGTAAATCAAAACACTGAATCTAAAAGAACAACTGCATTTTAGATAAAGGGATGTTATTAAACTGACCTCGACTGCAATATTTTTTTTAAGTAATAGCTTTGCAATGTTTCATACTTTGATCTATTTCATATTATTCTTGGCTTAACTTCTTCAAAAATTTCCAGCACTCAATTGAGAATCCCACCAAAACCTCAATATTTGTTCAGAGTCCAACAAAGCAGACTAGAAAGCACATCGTGTGTACTGGAGATGGAAATGCTTAACGTCTTCCCTGACAACTTGCGGACAGATAAACTGGAATAAAAATTGCTATGAAAATGTCTCTACAGAGGAGCTGGATAATAGAAGATAATAAAACCAATATTAACTTACAAGCATTTTTACTAAGTGAGAAAATTTTAGAGACAAATTATATCCTCTAAAAGAAACCCTTGAAATGTTACAAAGCTGCTTTCTTTTCTCCATTTCATGCACTTGAACTTACTGCCCCACAGAGAAGATAAGGCCGAATACGCATTTTTTTCAAATAATTCTCTGTATTGAAACCCAACATAACCACACCATTTTCAGTTCCCACTGTACAGAATGCACTGGGGCTATGAAAAGAAGGATCAAAGCTGCCGAGAGTAAAACAGCCATATGCAGTAGCTGCTAGCACTGTATTGTCAAAAATCTTAAACTGCTTCACATATTCCCTCCTTCTTCCTATACACAGTCCCAACTTCGTCCGTGTGCATCCGTGTGCATGCATGTGGAAGGGAAGGGCAAAATAATTCAGCAGTTGCATTACTTTGGCTCTGGAGGCTACCATTATTCGAATAACAACACACCCCAAAGCCGCATCAACTTTGGCATTGGCTCTTCTTTGTCCAGCTACATGATCTGGGTCCTAGAAAAGAAACAACACTAAACCAGTCAACCTCTGGCAGCAGACACATATACAGCCACAGATGCTGATGCTTTCTTGGGAAAACTTCCCAACTAAGTCATTAAGTATCAGCCTTTTTGTCTTCGAGAGCCTAAATGATGTGAAAATTTCTTTGAAAAAACACAGCCTGACCCCAAGTGATACCAGCTGTATGTTAAAACCAGCTTTTTAATCAGCCTAACACTCCATCACACAATAAGGTATGGATTCAGGAAGAAAAGAGGGAGCCCCCTTCTAAATGCCACCTTCTCCTGTATAATCCCAAACATCTTTGGAAGTCTTTCCGTTCCCATTCTCCCTGCTCATAACTATTTGGTGTCGGTATGTAGGGTTCGGAGCTAGTAAGATGAATGTATACATCCTGTAAAATGTCTCCTCTGAACAAGAAGATGGAAAAGTTGGAAGTCCCCAGGAAGACCAGGCAGAAAGACCTATGGCCTGGCCCCACAGGGGGTGAAGGACGTGCCGCCGTGCGTGTTGTTCTGAAGCTCTGAGTGAATTTTACAAACATAGGGCAGGCAAAATCAAAGTGACTGAGTTCAAGTGCAATATACCCGAGAGGTAAGAGATCATCAGGAAGGCCAGAGGAGCCTTGAGCTGGGAATAATTAAAACAAAAAAATCTTCATGTCGGTGGGTTTCTTGGGATTTAATTTCTAGAAGACAAGTTTGGAGCCTCACGTTGCATGTACAAAGAGCACTCTGCATCGTCTTTCCAGTGGCTGATGCTGGCTGTTGGAAGGGAGGGTGAGAAGGGAAATTTGGCAAATGGCCACCCCTTTTTTTCCTTACAGCAAAAAGAAGTGGATGAAACCCTGGGCTGGGACCTCAGTTGCCGCCGCGGGGTGAGGGTGATGGAGCTGCGGTGCCTTTCTGTGGCGGATGCTCTGCTGCCGGGAGCCCGACCGCCCCGTGCCGCCGCTGAAGTGGCTTGCCGCCGCTTTGACAGAAAAGGACGTCGTGTGATGAATTTGTCCGCTCCTGGCTCATTCTTTGAGTGCAGCCATAAATCACCGTTTGCATTAAAAAGCTGAAAGGTCTGCCTATCTTATGAATTTAATTTTAAATGAAAACTTTCTGGCCTTTCCCCTCCAACACACAGACACAGAGACGTGCACACATGTGATGGCTGGAGCTGAGCTCACGTGCTCTGCATCTGTGTGTGTAACCTGGAACACACAGGGACACAACCAAGGGTCATTCTTACCATCCTGGTCCCCAGGCATGGATGTTTTACCTCTACACTACCATTCAAAGATGCCTCAAGTAGCCCTTAGGAGCCCCTACCTATCAGCCTTGATGGACTTAATTATGCTAATGGGTAATTTGACAGACATACAGCAGCAAGGAGTGAGTTTGCTCTCACCCAGCTGGAGGACAGGGAGTGGGGACCTGGCGGGGGGACACATCATGCCATATCCGAGAGTACGAGGCTGCACTGGATCTTCTTGGCTGAGGGGGAGCCGATTGCATCTGGCCTCGCCTGGGAAAGCCCCTTCCTAAGATACATTACTGCTGGCTGCAGCTTGCCTGGGAAAGGGATGGGCTTGCAGAACTGCCTCCAAGTCATCAGGGACTGTAGATAGGGTCAAAGGGACTTCCACTATTTATCTCACGACTCCCAGGTTGCAATCAAGGTGTAGATTAATCACAAACTGGGACAACCCAAGCCTGGAGATAAGCACATGCATTGGGAAACTCTAAGCCAAGGGATTGACCTGTAGCTGCTGTACTCTGCCATTACGTCTCTACTGTGGGAGCTGTAGATGTGGTTTTCAAGGAGAGGTTTGAGGACTGGTTAGCAAAAGGCATGCCACGGACATCTGCAAATGGTGCACGAGGAGGAGCACTGGGCTGGGGATGAATGGAGTCAGCCAGGGTGGAGCTGGGAGTAGCCCTTAAAAAACAGAGTAAGAAACTGCATTCTCATGTAGCTGGTATCTAGGAGACAATGGAAAAACCGACAATTATTTTTCTGTTGCAAGAAGTTGTGGTAGTAGGGGTGAGATAAACTGGGTGGAGGGGGGAAACAGGGTGAATTAGATACATAAATACAAAAATACATAAGATATTCCATAAGGAGGAAGGGAATAATCTTCTGTCTGGACTCACTGTGGTTAGGACAAGTAGTAATAAGGCTAAACAAAAGAGATTCAGTTTAGATATAGGAAAAATCCCAACTGAAAGGGTAAGATAGGTCTGTGCTGGAAAACAGTGAGAAATCTCCAGCATCGGGAACCTCCACGAGCCTGCCCAAGAAGGTGTCAGAGTGACCTAAATGATCCAGCCAGGCGGCCAGGTGTCTCCTTGTGAGTCCTACAAGCTTCACGAACCTGGGACGGTGGCTTCTGGAAGCTAAGCTCACTGTTGCAAACCTAGGTATTTTACATGCTTCAGGAACAAGGCTTTCAGCAAATGCTGCATAGCCACACAGGCAGAGAGGCCAGGTAGTGCCTTTGAATGAAATCTGCCTCAGGAAAATGCAACAACATCAAACTACAGGGCGGCCAGACTGGTGCTCAGACACCACCACGACAGACACCGTGTGAGACTCTGCACAGGACACGGTGGAGGAGATTCAGGCAGCCTGAACGCCTGGAGCTGCCTGGGACGCACATGTCCTGCTCACCCCCAGCAGCTCTGACCTGGCAGTCGACGTTAATGGATTTCTCGGTAACACAAATCCTCCTCCTGTATCTCTGGGTTGCAGCTTAGGTGTCACACAGTCAAGTAGAAATACTTATTTTCTTCTCAGCAGGATATCTGCTATTTTAACTGAATACAATGTACTCAGTCCCATGCTAAATCAGGGTAATACGTTTCCAATTTTTAACTCAGCGTGTAACACACCAATATTGCTCCAAAGCTTTTGAAACCCAAATAGGAAAAACAGAAGATAGTTGCTGCATAGCTGGTTTCTTTACATGTAATTCATGGGCTTTAGCAACCCGCTGGAGGAGAGGGGAACCCTGTAATTACGTGTTTAGCCGTGCTGAGTCCCTCTCTCCCACGACCAGGGCAGGCACTCTGTGTGGAACGCTGCGGGATGTCCTCTTCTAACATCTCCTCCCTCCCGCGAACCAGGGATACAGGCTCAGGCCCCTACCAAGAAACGCCGTGCTAGTTTTTTTAAGGTAAGACATTGGAAGCAGGAGTGATCACACCCGACAGTGTATCACCCCGCTGTAAGCTCTCCGCCATGAGGCTCGCTTGCTGTCTAACTGGACGGTGCAAAGGCCCAGAGGAAATGGGGAAAAGAGAGTTGATCTCACTCCCCAGCTGGCTGGTGGCAGAAACAAGATCAAATTTCATCTCCTATCTCAGTATGACTCTTTTTTTTCAAGTAATGATTTGAATTAATTCATCTGGACGCAGACTGGCAAAATACCCAAATCCTTTGGATAATGGATTTCCTTCTCCTCAACTAAACCATTACAAAAAAAAAAATTGAATTTCTTTTATTTCCCTTTGGTGAGGTTTTATAGTGCTCAGAATTAAACGTTGCTATTCCAAGGTAACTCTTCCTGGCACGTTTGTCCATGCTGCTCACTAATGTTCACAGAAGGCAACTAACCAGGGTTGCTCTTTCTCCACAGCCTTAATTACAGTTAACCAGAAACTTTTCACCTTTCTGCTGCTGTACAAAAAGAATTAGATGACCCCCTGCTTGAAAAGACAAAAGGCCTCTTCTATTAAAATGCTAGCATCCATTTATAATCTTAATTACAACAGGCTTCCCAGGAAACCTTCCTGCTGCAGAATGAAGTAGTACAGAAGTAAGACTGTGGGTTAACATGGAAAGCCTGTTTCATCAATAGCTGCCTAGGTCTGATTTCTTCTGCCTTGAGACAAATGCCAATGACTCTGACCCTGAGGGATGCTCAGCTCCAAACAAGCCAACGGCAGTCATTTAGTCCCACCCTAATGCTGTCAGGATTAGACCCAAGAAGGACCAAAGCAAAAGACTGAAGACGTACTATGACACAGGAGAGGGATTTGTTTGCTTTTGCAATATTTTTTGATTTTGTTAAAAAAACAGATGTTTCGGTCTTTATGCACTGAAAGAAACTCACTGCCAGTAGCCGACCACAAATGACTCCACCACAGCCTTCTCTGGGAAGCAAAGAGCATCTGCATAAGGCTGCCCTCTCTGCTGGCCACTGACACCTCCTCCCAAATGCCAGCGTGCTCCATCCACCGTGCCAGCTCTACAGAGACGACAACATCCAGCGCTCCGCGGACCTGACCACCAGGCCCTCGCTGGAAACTTCCCATCTCCCTGGGTCCCTCTGAATTGCAGTGGGGGAGATCTCAGCACAGCAATAAAAGAACAGAAAACATGCCTAGGTAATCTTCTTTAAATCCTGACAAACCTAAAAGTGTCTTGGTTGTATTTTTAAGCATCTGACTTGCTACATTAAGCCTTCTTATGTCAGAGCATGAGGGCAATGTTAAAAGTAACTTCCATCAGCTAAGACAACTGGAAGGTACAATTATTAGCACGATGCCTTGTTAATTTTCCTCATCTCTACAGCTGTGTTTACTGTGATTTCTAAGGGTTCTCTGTCTCATCTAACAACAGATCCATTTAGGGACTGCATACTAAATGTTAATTTACAATGAAAGAACAAATTCTTAGTATTTCTTTAAATGTAAGCTATTTTTTTGAAACTGTTCCCTTAGCTACACCCTGAAAGAAAATGCACATCATCTTTTTTTCCCTTTCTTTAATGCTCATTCTTTTTTAAACTTCCCAAAGAAAATGAGCAGAAAAGGCCACTCTGAGCTCTTGCTTTCGGGATCCTTCTCCGACTACAGCCAAGCGCCGCCTCCTTGCTCTCTGCTCCTTTCACAGATGCAGAACGCGTGCCAGCCTCTCATCAGTTCCCTCTCTATCTGCTGAAAGGGCTGGCTCCCTCTTCACTGCTCTCATACCCTGTCATCCGCCTTGTCCCACCTGCAGCTTGAATACGCCAGCGAAGATCAGAAGAAAAAGGAGCTCCAAGTTTTCAGCTAGCTCTTGCTCTGCATGCAAAATCCCCCAAAGCGGGGCCTTGCTGTCCCTGAGCTGACTGCAGCGCTCACGGCATTTGTGAGCGTGGAGGGCACTGAAAGGGGAGATATCCCGTCTCCCCGCGCAGCAGGGCAAGGCGAGCGGCGGGGAGGTGCCAGCCGCAGCCCTGCGGCCCGAAGGGACACAGTCCGACAGCCGGGAGTGAGTCGAGGCATTCAGCTGCGCGGGCGACGGGAGCCAAGAGCGTGCGCTCGACGGAAACGTGCCCTCTCCTGTGCAACAGGGAACAGGACGGCTCTGTCCTGCACACAGGGCCAGCGCTGTTCCACCTCCCCGGGGGCTCCCTGCGCGGCAGAGGGGTGCGCTTCGCCTTAAGCTGCTCGCATGGACGGCTTCCCCTCAGCACAGGTAAAATGGAGCGCCTGGCGGTCTGCACCCACTCTGCCGCTTCTTGGTACTACAGCCTTGGAAACGTACTTACGGGGGAACTGACTGCTCAGCTAACCATTTCTCCAGCTACCACTGGCTTCTGCTTGCCTACCCTATCAGCCTGTTACTGTTCTCAGGGCTTTTTATTTTTATAAGCTGCTTATTTTCTCTTTGATTAACAAATAATGCTAGGAAGCTGGGCAGGAATACATACATCTCCCTATATACATAAGCACGCATACATGTATATACATCCCTGCCCACATCTCAGTGGTAAGGACCCAGATAGCACGTCGGCTTATGTGGGTCTCAGACCAGGGTGTACGGGTGCTTCCAGGCAGTACTGAAGCACTGAAAGACATTCTCATGCGTAAGTAGGCGGACTGAAAAAAATCAGTAGCACAGCGGAGGGAAAGCATGCACTGCTGCTGATCTCGCTTAGTAGGGTGGTCTGAGAAGCATCCGTGGTGCTCACAAGGCAGTCAGTACCTGGAACTGCTGTCACTTCTCTGGGGATTTCAATCGAGACAGCAGAGGCACCTGATGGCTCCTGAGAAACACTAGGAGTTGATTTTGTTCTGGCTTATTGAACGGAGGTTGTCCTTCTCCAGAGTTGCCTGGTGACATGGATTTAGCAGGGAAAAGTGACAAGTTCACATAGTGTGGGAAGAGCTGATATTCCTGACAGGAGAAGTAAACCTAAATTACAGTTTCCAGCTAAGAGAGCTGTTATTTCAGATTTTCTGTGCAGTAACTTCCACCCACTGGATCCATGAATGAAGAGCTAATGGTTCCTCTTCTAAGCTGCAGCATTGCCTGCTGCAGGACATGTCTTCGCAAGGCAGGGAGAGCTGCCAAGCACCACCGTGCCCTTCACCCCATGGGGGGGCTTCCATGGCACAAATGCCTCCCACAAACATGCTGATAATTAACAGTGGATTTTGCTCTTTGAACATATCCTGCCTTCTATGGGATGCATAAGCACAGCTGACTCAGAGATTAACAACGGCATCCCACTGCTCTCAACCCTTTCAGTTTTGCATTTCAAATATAAAACTGATTTCATGACAGTCTGCTTATCCTGTTCTTTCTAAATCCCTTCTGGATGTTAATACTAGCTGGAGCAGGTCATTGCATGCGAAGGTCCATTTGCAAAGACCAGACTTAAAAGCTTTTGCAACCCTATATCCATTCCTGTAATCCATCCCCATGTGTATCTTCCAGCTGCTATGTATCCCAGCTAGCACAAGCAGGGAAGTCTCACAAAGCCTCTTCCCAACTTCTCCTACTGTTTTTAGAGACCTTCTCTTCCTGCTCCATGACCTAACTTTATCTCTGGCTTTGTTTGTTTAAAAATAAGCTTTGCTCACAAGGGAGAGCAGTACGTGGGATTCACTGCTTCCAGGAACAAACTGTAATTTCATTCAACTTCTTCCGTCCTCCTGGGTGCTCTCTTCTTCCAGCTCACCATCACCTCTCCCTATGCACATGCAAGTGCAAGCCCCCAACTTCAGTCCCTCTCCCCAGCGCTCTTCAGAAGTGGTCAAGGCCCCCTAACTCACCTTATTAACACCGCTGTGCTCTCTCAGCCCCTGGTTAACGCAATACAGGGTCAAAGGTAATCCCAGTTATTTTAAGGTTAGTTTTAACTCTTCATTCTGCCTGAACTTCTTTTTCACTTGTGCCTCTCACTGCTCTTTCCTCACTCTCCTCGGCTGCTCTTTATTTAACCCCTCCAGCACCCCTTTCGCAAGCTGCACGCAATACTGCTAGAGCTCAAGGTGAACTTTCAAACCCAGGGAGGGCTGGGAGCACAGGGGGGAGATGCAAACATTTTCAAAGGAAGACAGGAATGTTAAACAGGATGAGTAAGAGGCTGCTCCAAAACACACATAGTACTTAGGAGATTGAGATATAGCAGCTACCATACACTACTAGTTTAAACCTGATGCAGAACATCTGCTCCTGTTTCGCTTTTAATGATTCATGTTCTCTTGTCTGCAGCTCCAGAGAGAGAAGGACCACCTGAGCAGAGATAAACCGCAGGTTCACTTATACCGTTTCCAGGAAGGGAAAACACTTGCCAAGATTAGCTGAGAAAAACTGAACTGCTGAACAGCCAGCTAGGCTATGCAGAGCCTACACATCAGCCTAATAATACTTCTTGTTCCTCTTCACCCGCCCCAACGCTGCCGACAGGATTGGGCACCTCTCGTCCTCTCCTCCCCGCTTAGTTTTTGTGGATCAGCTGAGATCGGTACATCTTAGGAGCTCAACTGTAGCCTAAAATTACAGCTTGTTGGAAGTACTACGAGATCTCTCAGCTCCCTATGGCGAGGTAGTGGAGCAGTCCTGAGTCCACTAAAATATGGGCATGTTTTAGCTATGACCTGCCTCGTTAGGGACTGAAGGAAACAGATGTACACATTCAATGGGAATAAATGCTGGTTCCCAAACAAACCTCCGATAAACTGGAGAGGGTTCTGCAGGTGCTGGCAGGATGGATAATTCCTCCTGAAGCTGCATCTGGAGCCACTGTTGAAGACTGAGGTCTGGGATAAAAATAACACTCAGTTCTTATCTGGTCTTTTTCCATCTGTAAACTTCAAAGCATACTGCATCATCCCCGCTTTCCAGATGTGAGAAGCAACCCACAAAAAACCAGTCCAGTGTTGCTGCATTTTTCTACCATCTTCACAAGCTGAATCTTGTCCTCTCCCAACATCTCTTCCCTGCCCAAGTGCAACTCTGCTGGGTTCAAGGCAAGGCAACCCAATGCTACCAGCACTTTCAATTTTCTGTGATTCTGCTCATATTTTAAGATGGGAGGTGGGTTTATTTCAGCTCTGATTCCTGGTACTTCTCTGGGAGAATTTCAGAGCAAAATCTCTCTTTAAATATCTGTCCTCCCTGAAGTTTCTAGTCCTCTCAGTTACACAAAGGTTAAGTAAATGGATTAAACTGGAGTTTAATTCAAGTTGAGAAATTGCGACAGTAAAGAATGCCAGTATCAACAGATTACAGATATTGAAAGCATTTGGTTTAAAGTTACACCTTTCCCGCTTCGTTTTTTCTTTCCTGACCAACACTTGTCAGATTCACCATTGGGTGTAACTTCCATATCAAGTTGGTGTCTATAAGAAATTAATAACACACATTTGGCACTGCCTGTTGTGAAAATGCATAGCATGTACTGCAGCAACATATATAGTTTTCCATTTATCAAAACAACTATCTTATATGCCACTGAGATCTGATGGAAAGTCATGAAAGTTCAGTACAGTCAGAGCACTCCAGGATGTTGTACCGGGATTAAAAAAAATCACTTAAAGTATAAAAAAGGAGGTTACACGTGTTGGTCTTTTTTTTAATTTGATGATATGAGTTTGCCACACCCCTGAAAATCAACCTGTATGTTACTGAAAAAACCATAAAGTTCATGGATCTATAAAGGTCATGGCGAGAAGTAAAAGGCAGCATTTGATTTTTTTCTGGAAAAGTACTGGGTTCACTGCAAGAAACAGGGGCCTGAGAAGTACACAATTTACCTGGAATTGGGGGACAATATTAAGCCAAACCAGTCCAATTTGGAGAAGTGCCATTGAGAAGCTGGTTAGTGGGTACAGCTGAAATGAAGTACTACAACTCTGCCTACCTGCTTTAGCCTACCACATCTTACTCATCTGCATTAAAAACAACTAGAAACACAGTAGAGAAGGTGAAGGAAAGCAGGAAGGAAAACAAGCAGTTTTAGCGATTCCATGGGGAAAAAAAAAAAGTAACAAAACCACAGGCTGCCTGGGAACAGCTCTGGGTTTGAATGGCATCCGGTAAAGCAGTCTGGTACCTTGACATCGGTACAAAGATGAATGAATGGTCTAAAATGTCTGTCCATGGATGACAGGAGAAAAAAGTTGGTGAACAGGTTTTTAAAGCATTACAGTCCCCTCCAAGGAAGCAAGTGAAATCAGAGCCTGGCTCTGGTGTTACAAAAAGAAGGGGAAGGAACACAGAGAAGAAAACAAAACCGATTCGTAGTAAAAATATTGCTCCTACATCTCTGGGCTGAAGAGCTTCCTTTGAGAAGCTCTCGCTTTTGATGGCAGAGGATGACATCTCTCTGGGACGGGAGAGGAAAGGAAAACAGAAAAGCCTGTGATAGATGAAAACTACTAAACAAAAGAGACTGTCTGGGGAATTAATATTTATGAAATGCAAAAAAGATTGTAGTAAAATGAGAGATAACACAAACCTAATAAAAACAGAGTTGTTCTGAATTAAAAAAAACAAAATACAGAGCCTGCAATCTGGTCCTGTACTATCAAGAAACCAATTTCCCTCTGTCTCAGGCAATGTCAAAACAAAAAAACCCACATACAGGCCTGATGCAAAAACCAGTGAAGTCAATGGAAAAATTCCTCTTGATTTCCAAAAGCTTTTGATTTGACTCTGGGAATTTCTGATGTTGTTAAGAGCTGGAAACCACCACTATCACCCCCTAAAGAAATCCTATTTCTCACCCAGTGGCACAGAGAGATGCTATAGGGCCGAAGGGTTACTGCCAGAAGTTGAACAGCTTCTCTGCTCAGTAGAGAACAACTGTGCATCCTAAATCTTGGCATGGGGCGTTGGGGGGTGTTACCTGCAGTGGTACAGAGATGATTATTTTTGAAACTGCATATGGGAGTTACTGCACCAATGGCTTCTTAAAGCCTTTCAAAATCTTCCCCCGTCACAGGTGTGAGCCGGAAAAGATGTTTTCACTCAGAAACCCTCCTCCTGCCGTGGAGTATCCTAGCATGCCATATTAAATGCATTGTCTAGTCTCGTTTTTAAAGCCCGTTTGCTTTTGGGAAGGAAAATGTTTTATAATCATAGTGCCTCTCTCTGTTGAGAAGCATTTCTTCTGATACTCTGCTAAGTTTATACTTCCTTTTTTGTTTTGGTTTTTTTTTTGCATTAAATATACGCATGGCCAGAAGATCATGAATGTGGAAATGGGTCAGTTAAAAAAGGCTGAATGAAAACCACTGTAACAACCTCAATTCTGAGTTTGTTTTTCTGTGGGTTCATTTCTTGGATAGGGTTTTCATTTTAGGTAGTGTTGTTTTTCATTTCCAGGCATGGTTTGCTCTGGTTTATGCCCAAGGACTCGCACTAACAAAGTCCTACGGTTCTGTGAAAGGGGTATAAACATAGATGCTAATAATCTGAAAATCTTACCTTCTGCACTATTTCTTTTCTTTAATAGCGCTTCCCAGATCGAGGCCTTTAGACCGTGTAACTGCATCTGTAACTGAGTCCCCAGGCTCAGTTACAGATGCCATGTAAACTGTGGTATCCTTTCCTCACAAGCGATCATGTTTGAAAGAGCGTTTGCTTTGGCAAGGAGCGAGCACGTCCTCACCCCAGGGTACTCACGGAGCACAGAGAGCCAACCCATGCAGACCCTCTGCTCACACCCTCTTCATGGGAGCAGCTCTCGGCGCCCAGCACTGACTTGAAGAGGGATGCTTACCCCAAGCCAACACAACGTTGGGTCAAGACTCTGTGGGGTGCCACAGGGTCCTTTTTCTCACCTGGCGTGGTCAGGGGAGGGGGCAGAGTGTCCCATAGGGGCGGCAGAGCGAGGGTGACGCTAACCCACCTTCATCCCTTTGGTTTGTGTGGGCATGGTGGCGCAGCGGGGATGCCACCTGGCTTGATCCCACCCCAAGCCTGTGGCCATCTGGGTGACAAATCTGTCTGCTCCTGGAAATACCAGCTTCTTCCCAGGGAAGAAAGAGTGAGCTTCTAGAGGGAAATGCTAGGTCATGGGGCATTTCAGGCCTATTAATGTAATTTAGAAAGAAAAAGAAAATCCACGCTCGGCTATTAGCAAAAAGCAGGTGTTAGAGTGCAGGGAAGACACATAAAACACTGCATTAAACTACGGCAGTTTTGCTCTACCTCAGAACATAAAGTTTATTGAATGGCTCCCAGAAGAGGGGAAAATGGATCTGGCACTCGGCAGTAAAGTCTGTAATTAGTTTTTTATAGAAAATCCATGAACTGTGCTCGATTCCTGACAATTTTTTGTGGCATTGGCTCGTGAACGCCCTTGTCCAGTGCCACAATCGATGGGAGCGGGACATACAGCTCAAGGAGGGCTCTGGGCTGTCCCTTACCCCTCGTGAGGAGCCGTGGCAGAGGAGGAGCCCACGGCAGAGCCCAATTCTTCCTGTTGTGCCATTGGAAAGGAGCAGCAATGGGTCCTTTCACCCACCTAAGGCCACCCCAACCACCTGGAGAGCCAGCAGGCAGGACCAAAGCTGTGGTTGACCTGGCCTCCAGCAAGCCCTGAAGCTGGGGGAGGCAGTGGCGGCGACCCATCCTCCGAGCTCGGCCGTGCTGGAAGAGCCAAACTTATGAACGTGTCTGTGGCAAACCAGGCCTGGTGTGACTCATGGACCCTTGAGCATTTCCAACCATCTGGTTTCCCAGAACTGGCCAATCATCTGATGGGTTTACTGCCAAATTAATAAAATAAACGAAATGTTTAGATATGTGAAATCATGGGAATGCAGCTAGGGACGTAACATATCACTTCATAGAGATTTAAAAAGCTCTGCGTCTGAGATAAGGCAGGGTGGGTATATAGAGATGGGACAATTTTAAAGATTCACCAGCACCATAAGAAAACACTTTCTGAAATTATTTACGAAAAAAAAAATTATGTTCAAGGAAGCTGGAGTCATTCAATAGGCAGCTCACAATTATACAGCTACTATGAAGAGTAAAAAATATAATTTTGGATGGAAAATTTATAGATGTGTTTTTAAACTGTACATGCCAATACCCTCACTTTGCTTCTTTTAATGGCCCTGCCTTCTGTGTGTTCATGGCCTTCCTGAACCTTATGCGAAGTTTGAGAGAACTTGTAAATCAGTTCCTCTCCTGGACCTTTAAATAGCAAGTGATTAAAACTAAAAGCAATCTCTAATTGTATCAAAGAAACCACTCAACTAGTTACGGCTGTGGTCATCAGGCATGATGCAAGCTTGCTCCCTCTGCAGCTCAACAAAGTCAAGAAACCACAGACTATTCCCAGACTGGGTTCTTAAAAGTCTAAATCTAGACAACGGTAATTTACACTACGGCTAGTCACACTAACCTATCTTTCATACCTAACCTAGAAAGACCTTCAGAGAGAGAAAACTTAAGAGATTAAAGAAGAGCACTCAGCAGTGCTCCTACTGCTGTACACTGCACAGGTGAACACCAACAAAAACATGACTAGACCAGACCCATCTGTCATCTAAATATAAAGCAGCAGCCTTTCATTTGGGATATTTGTGAACAAGCAGACAGCTTATGTCTGTGTAGGAGCACATGTGGTCCTCACAATTACAAACTCTTAGCCTCACTGTGAAGCACGTAAACATTATCGCCGTTCAATAAATGTGAAACTTGGTCAAGCTGACATGGTGAGTATGTGGCAGAGCCAAGCTTGGCACCCAACAGTGTCCCAGTCTCCTGTTATTAACACCAGCTTCTGCAAGCAGTAAATCTACCAAAGTAACAAGACAATCAAAATAAAGGTTTCACAGTTTTTAGTCCAACGTTTCCCTTTCTGCAGCACACTTTTCAATTTTCTCATTGAGTTCAGCACTCAATGAAAAATGTGTTTGCCATTGACAAGGCTGGAATTAAGCACAGCACAGTTTTTTACCGCATCCACACATTTCACTGCAAGCAAGACTGTGGTTCAGATCATGGGCCTAATGAAAATTAATGTCAAGCTTGCCAGTGACTTCAAGGAATTCAGAATGTCCTCCGCTGCGTTTTGCAATGTCCAGAGCCGTGAAGGGCTGATTGCTGAGATCAGTGTTCCAATAATTAATAAAAGTAATGGAGAAACAGAGTAGACCCAAATTAAAAGGCAAAGAAAATGAGCAACAGTGAGAATACAGACAAATAACACCAAAATGCTTTGTCTCTTCATGGCAATGTTCTTTTCATTGCAAAGCCAGGTATGAAAGAAGGTTTTCTTTTAAACGCCTTAGGGCTAGTGTTTCAACAGCAGTTTCGGAGAAAAGCTACACTTTTTATAATGAGGGAATGCACAGCAGACTTTTGTAAAAAAAAAAGAAAACCAAACAAAAAATCCACAAATGTTTCCAATCTCTATGCCTCTATGGGGCTACTGTGTTTCATCAGTCTCAAATTATGGGAATTGTCCAGTGGCTATCATGAAAATATCCACCTGAGAAAGTTATGAGAATTCTTGCAGGATGCAACGCACCCTGCTGAATGCTGAGCAGACGACCCGCTAAAATGAGGGAGATTTATATTATTAGGAGAGCTGACCAGAGTTTTCACACAGGGGCAATTAAAAATTGACAAGGGCAACGATTTTGATATCCTAAGCTTGAGTCCAGTCCTGAAAGTTTACATCGTGATGTGACTGAGGACTGCAAACAGATGAGAAGAATTTGATGTCTAGATCAACAGACTGAGAGTGCTCTGCAGGTACCTCCCACGATGCTGGTGTTTGTTTTAAGCTCTCTTGCTTTGAAGAACATAATAGAGACATTGAGGTTTGGTAAACTTTGACGTGAAGACATTTTTTCCAAACTTGCAGGTCATGTTTTCTGCCTCTTCAGTCACCAGGAGCCAAAAGGAAGTTCATGCCAAGGCAGTATTTCGTGCTGTCAGTAACAATCCAATTTCTGTAACCAGATTTTTGGAACAGAAAGTTCTTATTTTGGGCAAATCCCATGTGAAGGACATGCTTTGGTAGGCAGATGGGTGCTTTCAACTTACTGATACAGCTTATGGAATCTATTATTAGACAGATAGACAGCTACTGCCTTGTTGCACTTCATATGTTAAAAACTATTTAGTGTAATGCAACATCTTGTTCATGCATCCAGAAATACACATATTTTAAGTGAAAGAGAAATGCTCTTATTGCAATATTCTAATTTGGACCTTGATCAAAAAAATCAGCCGCTTTGCACTTCATGGTTCACTACAGCAAGTAGTAAAACTACTTGAACTACAGCAAGTCTGTAAAATGGTATGACTAGGGAGGCCTTATCATAGGTAAGGGGAACAGGAGCCTTTGCTGGAAATTTCCATATTATATAATTACCTGAATTTCCATATTGTGGTACAAAATTGCTACAATAAGAATATTGCCTGGTGCTGCACACAAGGATGTGGGAACCTTCAGACTGGTGTTTAAGGGCTGATCTATGGAGACCCAGAACAAAAAACCCACTGTCTCTACCATAGATTTGCACAAGATTGCAGCAGGCTGTCACTATTTTTTTGGGTCTGCATAGAGTCTGGCAATCTGAGCACAAAATTTCTGCTTTCAGATCCATAACGCACAGAGGATCGGTTAACGTCAATGGAAATCCCTCCTGGGGGCAGAATACAACATGAGAAAGATGGGTACAGAGATCTGAGAGTGAAATTTTCGCCCTGCAGTTGGAAAGGCTGTTTTCTGGAAGGTGCTCAGGAAAATGCCTGGCCGGTGCCACAGTCAGTCTTTCTGCACAACACTGCATAGCGAAGACGCACCGGTTTTCCACTACCTTGGACCCTTTTCCAGCCGTATCCGTGAAGAACATCTGATCAAAATTGCCAGCCTTTCGGGCAGGCAGCCCAGTATGCAACTGGGCCTCGCACCAGGGAGACGAATGGCAACCTGCGTTACAGCAGGCTGTGTGGAGGTGTTCAGTGTACATCGCACAGACGTGATATGTAGGTCAGGTCTACCAGATGGGCAATCACGCAATAAAACTTCTCTGCAATGCGATACCAGCTTCTCCCTTTCAGTCGGGAACCACAGGATGGACGCAAGAGGCAGCGGGATCAGGGTGGTGCAAAATAAGGTTTTCTGGCCCCTGGGTATCCAGACCTTGACCCTGGCTCGACTGTGCATGAGCTAGAGAAGAGCCCATGGTTGCTACGCCCTCATCGTCACCCTTGTCACCAGATCCGGCTGGGCATGCCGAGGTCGGTCACGGCAAATTGGGTTTCTGTCTGGGACCCGTGCAAAGGGGCCACCGAACACCCTGGTTTGGGTTGACTCTCAGCCACAGCACTGAGGGGACAGAGAGTACATGTATTGCCCTAAATATGTATTAAAACCAAAAGAAACCAAATTCACCAGGCTTTTCTTCCTAAGCTAAATTGAGTCTATGGAAATTCTGAGTGATTTGAGTTGAAAATAACAGGCCTGGTCTGAAGCCCTTTTAATGTCAATCTGCTCAAATTCCCAGAGCCTGTCAAGCTGTGCAAACTTTACAGCACATTGCTGCTCTGCGTGTTTAATAGTGCTGAGCACTGGCGTGAGTTCTGCTCCCACCAAAGTCAGGTCAATATTAACTCCCCACTTCAGTGGGAAATTAACTAATATAACGGCAAGTGCTTTTTGAAAATCCCACCTCTCTCGCTTTGCAAGTTTTTAAATTTCAACTGAGAAAGGCAAACCTGGTAGAAATACAGAAATAATAGCAAAGAAATACTGGAGTCATCCTGTAATACCTAACTGAGTAAGTGGCATGGCTCATCTGACCACTTACTCTACTTCCCATTTAAATAGGGTCTGTAAATAAGCATCGAGCAGATATATAACCCATGTGCTGAATTTTATTTTTTGCTATAATAATAAAAGCCACCGAGAGAGATTCATGATAACATGAATCCTTACTCGACTGCGCACAAGCGGCGGCATTCATTACATTCTGATGATGCATTTAGCACTTGCAGTATAAAGAGAGTTTTACCTTTTTTTTTTTTTTTCAATTTGCATGAGAAGTACAGAGCATTTAGTCTTTGAATTAATCAAAATATCTCTGCCTTCACTGAATAAATATATTTGAATACATGAATAAATAATATATTGAGTAAAATAATGAAACTCATTTAAAACAAGGCTGAGAATGAGGTCACAGTTTTTATTAAATGTGACATTTTCCACAGTGTTTACACTGCAAGAGATAATGGCCTATATATTTTAAAGTGGGTAACAAACCATCAAAAATCAACTTTAGATAAATTAAAGTAGCTTAATTTTCAGCAAGCACTGGGCTTTTAACCTGACTTTCTGAAAGTCAGGTTAAGATGATTCAAGATGGAACTTGGGCTTATGTGCCTAGGATGAAAATCTTCATTTAAAACCAAAGCAACCACTTAATTGACAGTCAGTCCTAAGGACTAGGGGTCCAATTGAAAGGTCACTCTTGCTAAAGCTGTCAGGCGTCTACCCTCAGAATTAGATAGAAATATTTCATCCAGTACTTGCATTTCAGCTATAGATGTACCATAAATACAATATACTGATTATCTTAAACAAAAATGTTAAGTTTGTACAAAAACCTGTTCCTGGAAGCAAGCAGAGAACTCCTATAGACATAAACAGGAACTGAGCTTGAAAAACTCTCATGAAAACCCACCAAGCCAGATACAAAATCTATTCACCAACAGTTGACTTGAGGACAACTCTATTTTACTTGGCTGCCTAAAACCATTGCTTGCCCAGACAAGTAAGCAAACAAAAAAGTCAGTGAAGCAGGTACTAGGAATTAACTCAATTAATTTGCAAATAGAAGAGAAAGAAAGGAAAAAGATGACAGACACCTTAAATAGCGAAATCCATGGAACAGACCCTATAACACTGCCACCACCTCACTTCATCCCTGGCATCCCACCAGCCTGCATTCAATGAGCAGTGAGGAAGGACTGGACATACCAATGCACGGTAGCAGCCAGTTGTGAGATTGTTTTCATTTGCTTCTGTCTGCTCGGGGCTTATATCAATTAGCACAGGGTAATCAGTATTTCATAAAAAATGTAATGAAAAAACTAACTCTAAGAGAGATTTATAAGGTTTCCATTACCACCATATTTGAGCGCTGTAATTAAAACAGACCTTCACTGTGCTTCACCTCTTGTAACTGTGACTCCACTTTAGGTTTCATCTATTTAGCAGCTACGTCGAACACCCCCTTCGTGATCTGCTTGTTATTACCCCTATGCTCTCAGCTGGCTGACAGGAAGAGTTTCTTAGATTAAAATGATCCAATAGCATAGCAAGACTTGGGGTAATTGGAAAGGTTTGTCCTGCCCTGCTCTGTCTTCTAAGGTACTGGTGGAAAGGTTACTTCACCACTAATATGTCATATACTGTGCCGTCATAGTAAAATGGGTTAAATACGGAGACCACTTTATGAAGCTATGTAATTCAGTGCATTAATATGCCAGCCTTTTTCAGCTGAAAGCGATTCAAGTCCAAAGTTACTCTATATACTGATCAGGCTGGACAAACTCATCTCTGCACCTGAGCACTGGTCTGCATTGTCCAGCCGCATGGTCAGCGCTGTGCAGCCCTCTCCCAGACTGTCTCTGGGCACGGTTCAAGGCTTTGCTCTGACCTGGGCCATCTGGATGGTTTGAATACAGCCATCCTAGTCTGGAGGTGAGGCGGCTGAGCTGCAGGGAAGCAATCTGTGCCACGGCAATTCATCTCTGAGCCAGAGAGCGGAGCCTGGCTCTCTTTGCCCGTTGTTAAATCCCAAGCCTTTCGCTCTCTCTGCTCTAGAAAGCAAAATGTTTTGGTTTATACTCTGATACACTTTTGAGTTTAAAAGCCTTTTTGGTCTTTCGGTTTTCACTAAGAAAAATAGTTGATGTTGCCCATCATTTTAACCTTTTCATCAAAATCTTTATAAATCTCATGCATTCTAATGCACTAAATTTTCTGGTATGGTGGAGTTATTTGCCCAAAGCAATATTCACAAAGCATAATACAAGCAGTGCTCTTGGCAAGTCATTAGGATTTGTGATGAAACGATCTGCAGTGTGGCTGGCCCATGGAACCTGCAGAGAAAGAGCTCAAAGACTTTAGCTGACTATACATAAACTTCACGTACAAAAAAATATGAATTTAGTCTCACAATAACTCAAGTTGAAGGCTGCCTTTAGGCTGTGATAACCTCTCTCCATCCAACAAGTTTCGCCAGTGGTCCCGGGAGGAACTTTCAGCGGTGGGAATGCAGGAGTGGTTTCCACTGCTATGCCCAGGTATTTCAGCAGCTGAGGAAGTGGGTGGAGGAGGAGTTTGGGAGATATTCTTGGAAGACCAGTGAGGAACTGAGGATAGGAACAGCACGATTTATAGACCCATGTGAGTAATCTAGGTTGTAAGTCAGTGCCAATCACACTGCTATCAATGATGACAGAGGAGTCACAGAGCAGGATGGAGATACTTCCCCAGTTCCAGCCAGTTAACCCTGGCATACCACAGACTGCAAATCCCAGTGGTTTATTATCCAAAGTCAATTTACCACGTCTTTGCCTTTAAGAATACTTAGGTAAATGAGGTGAAAGAAGCACAACCTCCAATGGAAAAATCAATGCTTTTGCATACGTTTCACATAGCTGGCATTAGATAAAATAGCATTGCTTTAGGAACACCCCTCCACCCCAATCTCTCCTTTTCAGCCTGAAAAATTAGTACCTTATGTCCCTTTTAATTAACTCTCATTTAGCCAATAATGCCAGTAAATTCCATGTCATGACTCTTGTTTATGCAATTAGAAGCAACTTGATACAAACACAGAAGTCCAAAATACATGTGCAAATCCCTTCCAACAAGCAGTCCTGCTCACAGGGGACCAGATAACTGAGACCCCACTAGTATCAGTATCATTAAATAATGCCCACTTTTCTAAATGCCATCCTCTGTTACCTGACATCCCCCTCCGACCACAAAGTGTTCACTACCACCTTTTAGTCTCACAAGGAAGCATACTCATTCTGGGGGTGCTTTTAACAATAATGCAAATACAATCTGAATTTTTGTGAGAATGAGGCCAGGACTGGACACTGCTGGACAGCAAGCCCCCAGTCACGCCAGGGTTAGTGTTGAGAGTCCGTGTCTGATCTGGGGAGCTTCAGATGTTCCTAGGAAGCTTCCTGAAAGAGGTCCTTATGCAACATTGCCTGGAAGGCAGGTTTCTCCCCCAGGCTGAAGGTGCATAGAGCATGTGACTCGGTGCCTGGTAAACATGCCCTGTGAGAAGCTGAACAAGTGAAATCAGCTTTTTTTTTGCCTCCCCACAGGTTTTTGGAGAAGCTATGCAGGAAGAACTCCCAGGGTAAGGTTCTCCAGCAGGAGATGCCACATGGGACGGTGCCAAGGACTAGGTGGCAGAAGCCACCATAATATGGACAGTTAAAGGCAAATTAATAAATGAAACAAAAGTAAGGGGAACCATGTGAGCACAAAGATAAAGAAACCAAATGAGCAGAACTGACAACCTAGAGGCACACTCCCTGTTTACATCCAGGCACCAAGATGGAGTGCACCCCAATGCTGTTGGCACAAAAGGAAAGTCTCCCATCCTGGCTGCCTCCCACCAAGGTCAGAATGGGTAGATGGTACGCACATTTCAGGAGAAAACCAGGATTTTAATTTAAAAAAAAATGTACTTGGGAATAATGCTGCTTTGACCAACTCCTTTTGCAGCTCTGGGCAAGGAACATTAACCCTTAGCCACAGTTTTCCCCTCTTACAAAATGCAGTTGGCAATTCCTACTGCTGCTTGACATGGAGAATAATATGCAATTTCCCAGCATTTAGAAGATTAAATACTCCATGCTGTTGGATTTATTTTTGTTACTCTTGATACAAATCACACAAAACTGTGATTCATGTTTTAATATTGATCCTGTAATAAGTTCAGTCCTTCACACTAGATACAGTCCTACCTTTACTCACTTGGATGCCATTGTAAGATTGGCCTTTAGACGCTAAACCTTTACAAAAAATCCTGTTGTGTGGTAGTCAAGAGCCTGTTTCACACTGTGGTAACAGCCTGCTGTAATGATACCTTATCTGAACTAGACTTCTCATGCAACTTGCATGACCTCCCTCACATACGCATCCAGGTGGGACATGAACAGCACCATCCTCGTCACCTAACCCCTGCTCCTGGGGAGGAAGTGTCGGACAGCCAATGCACAGATAAAGGGCCCACAGGAGCCACCCATTTGACTCGTGCTCCTCTGTCATCTCTCCTTATCTTAACAACTGTCCGATGTCCCGGAGGCTCATCTCTAGCAGTTCATGACAGCAATGCAGCACCTGCTGACTGCTTTCTGAATGCTCTTTACCGCTCGGCGTTATCACTGCCCGCCACACTGCATCGTCCTTTATTGGGCAGGAGGAAATGCAGGGCGCTGGCATGGTATGTTTGAGAAGCTGCAATGTACAGCATCCAAAGCACAGCAAATTCAGTGAATACTACCAGAACCTGCTAAGCACTGGGTCATAGCTTCAAAATTTCCTCGCAGAAAGCTAAAAAGGACCTGAACCGCTGCTTCTCGGTGCTTTACCGTAATGGCTTATTCATTGTTTGTGGGTTTGGTGGGTCCCCTGAGGATGGATCATTCATCCTTCCCCTGAAGAGTGCGATGGGATTTGGAGAGGGTGGAACCCTGCATCCCGGGACAAGCCATCTTACTGAGCCCTGCCAAGAGGCCTCCACCTCCAGCCGCAGGGCTGCCGGGCCGGCACGGCCGATCCTGTCGGCTGGAGTGCTGGCAGCCCCTGTCAGCACCCTGCATGGCTGGTGGGGTCACGTGGAGGGTGAGCAGTCCCTTCTGCAGGCTCCGGAGCAGCTCAGGATACGGCCAGTGAACCCAGGAACATTCCTCCACCCCTTCAAAACCTCCTGCCAGGAGCCCCAAGGAGCTAAGCTCCATATCAGAAGGTGCGAACCTCCTGCCCCGCCATCTGACCTTCCCTCGCCCATAACCATGTTATGCCTGCATGGCGTCCTCCTCTCCCTACAGAGAAAGGAGCAGTATTTGCCCTGCACTAAAGCAGCTCTGCAGCTTCAGAGAAATTCTTCTCACTTTAGTTAATTAGACAATTAGAAATCCATTGGGTAAAGCTTAGAAAAAAAAATACTCCATGTATATTACTATACTCTGAGTCTGGTACGGTAGTGTGTGTAGAAAGTTCCTGATCAAACAACAACAACAACAAATCCTGCTGAATTTTGCATGGCTACAGTTTTTCATTGCTGGGAAATTATCATTTAGCAGATTATACCAAGTCTAAACATAAAGCTCTGTCACTGCTACCAGTATATCGGGCAAAATTAAATACTAAATACCCATTTTATCCAGACCATTACACGGAGAGATGCAGTCCTTGGCTATTTTGGGCTTCCTTTTCAATCTCACTCACAAAGGGCAATTGCAGATTTTCATTTTTCATAAAGGTAAATTCTTCTCATCACAACTGATTTAGAAGCAAATCAGAGGCATAGCCAGTAACACAGACCCATTTTAGACATTCAGCACTCCAACTGGCATCACTCACCC
Source organism: Pelecanoides urinatrix (assembly GCA_013400755.1). NCBI lineage: Eukaryota > Metazoa > Chordata > Aves > Procellariiformes > Procellariidae > Pelecanoides > Pelecanoides urinatrix. The sequence goes on along the minus strand of VZTQ01009409.1, from coordinate 20,834 downwards.
TGTAAGCTGAAATAAGCTTCTCCTTTCATTCAGGAGAGAGAAGGGAGCTGTTTGTATAGATGGACATTACAGGCACTGTCTACTTCAGAGCACACATCCAAGAAGTGGCATTCAGCTGATTTAGTTAGTGGCCTGAAGAGATCACGTATTAAAGGTCGTCTTATTTACATGCATTTTTGAGAAAGCATCGGACTCCAACTTAGCTCATCATCTTGATGCAGCCATGCACTTAAGTGTGCGTTTAACATTAAGCCTGTGCTTAGCTGTTGTGAAAATCAAACAGCTGTTCTGTCACGTTGCAGAACTGTGCCTTCTGCTTTTTAATAACTACAAAAAGTAATAGAAAAAGTTACTTAATCCCCCATAATGTGCTAAGAATCTTTGAGGGCCTTACAAAATCACCATCATCATCATCATCTCTACACATGACTGCTACAGTTCCTCAACACACAAGAGTGCAATTATCCACACATTTTGAGGGCAAATGTGTGACTCCAGAGAATCTTGCCATGTGGTACATGCCACTGGATGTCACATAAAAAATAGTAGCTCCCAGACTACTGTCTTCCTCTATTGCTGCTCCCTTTAAAAGCTGAAGAAATGATTGAGGAAAGCTTTGTTAGCTGAAGTGTCACCACAAACTGGAGATGGAGACCGAGAAATAGTGCTGCACTAGATACAAATTCATAGCTTCCACCTTCCCAAACTAAGCAGTGGAGATGGAGAATTACATATTTGTGAAGAATGCACCTTTCTGAGGAAGCTTTGTTGAAATTGGTTGCTGATGTGTTTGAGAAGGACTTGCTTGAGATGATAAAGTCAGTGGAATTAATGACTTAAGTCATCAGAAGTAGTTCAGGACAACAAGAAATTTTCTGGTTTGGTCAGGCTCATCATAGCTTTAGCTCAAGAATCTGGTGCAGGGGACCAGCTTTTCCTACGCTGTGGTGTGTACAACCACATTCGCTCCCATGAGCAAACAGAAAACAGCATGCTGTGACACTGCAGCAATCACATGCTTGGACAGTAGTCCATGTATTTTACTGCTCCTTTATGGAGTGTTTTTTGACAGCCAGATGCAAGAGTAAGGAGAGCCAGCACCATCTGACTAGCCCTTCTCCTGTGCCAAACGTCCTGCTAGCCACCAACACTGCCCATCTCCAGCAGCGGATCTGCCGTGAGGGATGGGTGAGAGCAGTTACATTGCCCACCTCTTTCTCATGCAAGGTCCATTCCACATCGATAAGGTGTGACAGCAAAATCATGTCTTCTCATAACTTGTGCAGACCAAGCATTCGCATCCTTAATACACAAGCATTAGCCTCAAACAAGTAGACATTTCAGAGGGATTTAAGGCTAGCCAGCTTGTCTCCTTAAACTTTTGCTTCAAAGAAAGCCTGTTTCTAGGCCCTGAAAAATAATGCTAGGAATGGATAAGGAGTTGTCCTTCAGTTACTGGGACAGTTAGCTACAGCTTTCCCAAAACATTAGGCTTGCACTGTGCTTTAATTATGAAAAAACAGTCCCTATTGCCTACGTGGTAGACAAGAAAGGATTTATAATGCCATATGCTGCTTTTATTTTTGGTCTAATATCTGCAGAAGTGCATACTGGGAGGAAACCTCCCCTTATAACCTACTGGGAACAAATGTTCCCGTGTGTAGAACGGTGGCCAAACAGGGCTCACACCTCTTGCGTAAAGAAAGGATGTTGGTAGCAACAAGGAAGGAAAGCTGAAGTGTATGCCACATTGGCTATCGTCCTGAGCTACATAGTAGTTTGGCTCAAGTTAGAAAAGCCCTTGGGCCACATATAACTACACAATCAAAGTCTGTTTTGTAACACCCAGAGGGACTGCGTTAAGGTTACCAGGCATCTTTAATCCTACTATTTTCTAAGTTCTGAGAGACTGACTTTTTTTTTTATGCATTCTTCCATGCAGCCCTGTTTAATTTAAAGTTAGTGATGACCATGGCTTCTAATAGCAATGGAACGAAGAAGAGTCAAGGGAGCATTTATGTTAAGGAAACAGGAGAAGCTCCAAAGAGAAGTACAGACTCATCTTCAGATTTGCTAAGAAAATTGTTGTAAATTACATTATTTTGGAAAAAAAAAAATAGAGAACTGTCAATATAAGGAAAATGACAAAGATGAAGGAGACAGTTACTTCCTAGAAATATTTCCTTTAGCCAGCTACCCACAATAAAGGATCCTTTGCTAATCTTCTTAAGCGCTCTATCAACACGAACACATGCAAACACACTAAATTCTTACAGAACACAAGGAGGTGTTCTCTCTGAAAGAATAACGTAGGCTCCAAAATCCATAATCTCCAGGATGCTGACTGTTTTGGTCAATTACTTGAGAGGGGACAGCAAGTCTAGTGTCACGAGCAACAACAGAGCTCTTATTCTTGGAAGCAAACGCAGTTACTTCTGAAGCTGAACTCACAAAACTGACTCACAGACTCACAGATATTCAGTCAAATGAATTTGGATTTGATCACTAAAGATGACTCTGCTGCTGAGTTAACTCAGGTGATGATTGGCTGAAGCTGGTTTTGAGTGGCCATCCTGCAAAACTTTACTTGAGATAGTACATCCTCACGGGTACATCACACAGAGCACCAGACATAGCAAAGCCTTGTAGGGGAAAACTGCCTAACCTGGGCTTCCCTTTAGCAGTCAACAGAATGAAGTCCTGTTTGTCCTTCTGGGCACACTATGAAGAGCAGAAGACCCTGGGGCAATATGAGAAGAGTATCATTGCTTGAGAAGGGAATGGTCTTTACCAGACCCTTGCTGCAGGGAGCTCCAGCAAGCATCTGGAAGCAAAACAATATCTGAATATATCACCAGGCGGGCCCACTGTCCCGCCTCCTAAGCACCACTACGTTCAGAAGGGCAGGTTTTGTGCGCGGTCAAGGACTCAGAAATCATCTGACTTGATGCGGCAAAGCAGATAAAATCTCAGTCTGCAGCCCACTTGAAGCTCTCTGTTACACAAATTCAATTGCAGAAACACAAGACACAAGGATGATATTTCACACACCTGGGAATTATCTCGTGCAGCGGCTGGAGCTGCTAAAAGACCAGCAATTAACATAACCGCATCTCACTCTATGAGAGGTCACTGGTTTTCAGGCCAAGGCTGAGATCACTCGCAAGGACATCTGTTTACACCTTCCTCAATCTCCACTAACCGCAGTATAAGCAGAGTACGTCACATGAACGTACTGTCGTGCTTCGTGGTCACCATTTTATAAGAGTGTGCAGCAAGACTCAGAAACAAGTTTTAGATAACCTCTACTAAATGAGGTTGAAATGTATGAAAGGGTCCCTCTTACTTTTTAAGCTCTCAGAGTAACACAACACATTAGTTTAATCCCAGTGGATATAAAATGCAATGATTCTGCCACAGCAATTTATGCACTGGATATTACAGGCCCTTAACATCAGCCATGGTAATTACTGTAGAAAGTGAGACAGGAACACAGGGCCTGTGGGGCTCCTTTCAAGGGAAGAAGCCCATCAGCTGTGGGCAGGGGGAGGCTAGGTCATGTCCTCATTGCCCCTCACTTGCCCTCAACCTGCCATTATCTGAAATAACTAAAGGGGATGGAGAATAGTGTAGACACAGAAGTGGAGGCAGACTGAGGCTGAGGTACATCATTCCTGGTGAGAGGTGCTCGACTTTCACCCATTTTGCTTCTGTCCCCTGCCTGCACCAGGGCTGCCCCATGCCCAGGCGCTGCTTTGAAGTTGGTGGAAAAACTTAGGGTGCCTCTGGAGCTAGACTGGGGAGGTGTTTCGATGGTGCATGTACTGACACGAACCCACTGCAGGCAATGGGGTCTTAGCTGTTTGTTCTAAAAACATGACTCCACACTGGAACTTTGGGGTGAGCACTCAGCTCTGTGTCAGCCACATGTAAATGCTTGTGCTTTTTTAAGGGCTGCAATCACTGAGTCTACAAAAGAGGAAAAAACTTTCAGAAGAGGAAACCTCTAGCAAAAAGAACTTCTCTGGTTCTTAAAAACACAGATTATATGCTAGCCTTCCATGGAGAAATGAATTTCATGTGTCATTTCCTATCTTCCCTTCAAGTATCTGATCCTTTTTTTAGCCTGTAGCCCTATTTAGAAATATACTCTGCCTGTACTCCTGTGAAAGCTCAGAATTAACTCTTCTGTGGCTTGTACTCACAAAGGTTCTCTTGCCCATTTCCTGGAAGCAATCACAGATCGAGCCCTCTGTGAGTTACTTTTCTTTCAGATATATTCATCTAAGGATGGACAAACCTTTTCAAGCTTTGAGCTAACACCACAGTACCTTTTACAATTTTTCAGCAAATGTTTGGTTTCAAAGCCTGGGAAGGAGAGCTAAGAGGCCATCACAGGGCAGTCATTTGCTAAGCAAACTCACTTCATCAAAGCAGAAGAGAAAAGAATGACACACATTGATAAAAGTCAGTAAGTCATTAAGGGAAGGAGAAGTAGTATGTAGATTGTTGTTTAACATACTTAGAAAGGATCCCCAAGGGATCTAACATTACATAGCGTGTGTTCAGACCAACTGCTCAGCCAGAGGTAAAATAAGCAGGTCCTAGATACCTACTCTTCCTTAGGCATGTGCTTTCTCCAGAACAGAATGGTCAGATGATTTATTTGTAGAATTTCTTTCTTNCTCTGTCGGGAGAGGAAACCACTTCCTTGGACAGGATGCCATGACTCCCAGCTTTGGCATCCCATCTTGGCAGCTCTGCCAAATTTTGCTGTCCCCTGGCATGCTGTTTCTCTCTATGCATCTGCAGGCAGCAAAGCAGATCTGCACTGAATGACATTCGGAAGTGCAAATTCTGCTCCCCGTTACCAGCGCTATGGGCTGGGGCAATCTGTGTCAGAGCATTAGGATGTATGAGGGAGGTCTCGTATCTGAGCTTCCTGCCTTGTAAGCCTGATGTGAAGCTTGCTGAAGTCAGGGGAAGTCTTTGATTATTTTCAGCGAGCATGGATCAGCACCACTTTAAACCTTAATCACAATACCTTCTAAACACAGCCTTTCATACCCGAACACTCTGCGAAGCTGAACAAAAGCAATACGCTATATATAAACATGTGGAGGAAAGCATTATGAAATTCGTTATAAGCTTCCTATAATGCTTTTGTGAATTGAATCCTTTCACTCAGCGCCTCATCACGATAAGAACCTTTCATTACCTTCCCGCGTACAGCATGAAAAACTAAACCTAGCCTCACTTTCTTGTACTTTCTTTTTCTTTCTCACTGCTAGAATACCAGCTACAAAGGAGAGCGCTAAACCTTCCAGCTAGCAAAACCGGAGTTTGAGTCACTGTTTAAAAAGATTATGTAACATGACAAAGTCTCCGATGCCTCCATCTCCTCCAAATTCAATGCAATTTGTCCCAGTAATTGTCCTGGAGCAAAGACAGAGAAAGCCAGCTAATAAAACTGTGCTCCTTTGCCATCTAACACTCCATCCTCCCACACTGCCAGTCAACCACTCTTAAAATCACCCTTCATAAAATTTAATTCCTAGCTTCAGAGGGCTACAAATCCTCTGGAAGTCTAATTATATCGTTTCTTGAACCCATGAGACTGACTTTGACGCTGTATCTTCTTTAGGTAAGGGTAGGTGCCATATAGAAGTTATCTTTTGCATACTGATGGCTCCAGCCCAACATCAACATGGAGAAAGTCAAAGACTTTATATGCAGCTAGAAATCAAACTTAATTTTAAGAACACATGGATATATTTTTCTTTCACATTCATACAACATTGTCTACAGTGTAACTGGCATACTCCGAGCTCTTCAAGGAAGGCAGAAAATATCATACAGTACCCACTGTGTGCTTTAATATCGCTTCGCTTGTCTAAGGAAAACCCCACAAATTATAGACAGCATTTCAGGGGAAATTAAAATATCATCTACACTGTAACTGGTCTGCGCCAGCTGTATGGATCTCAGTTGAGATGCAGCTGCTGTATAAACAGAGCCATTTACCAGTTTTACCTAAGGCAGACGGTTAAGTACGTTTCAGCTACTACACAAAAGGCTGTGAAGCTTTACTTGCCTGCAAATATAGCCTCTGCAGAGCCACATATGTTTTGAAGCCATGTTGCATTTCAAATCCCCCAAACTGGGCGTGAATGGGCTGAATATATCAAAAGGGCATTAATTACCCAGCTTTTCTGTTGTTGATATGTACCTACTATGCTGAAAGAAAAACTCTTTATTGCTGTGCTGGTTTTGGCTGGGATAGAGTTAATTTTCTTCATAGTAGCTGGTATGGGTCTGTGTTTTGGATTTGTGCTGGAAACGGTGCTGATAACAGTGTTTTAGTTAGGATGTTTTAGTTACTGCTGAGCAGTGCTTACACAGAGTCAAGGCCTCTTCTGCTCCTCCCCCCACCCCACCAGCGAGCAGGCTGGGGTGCACAAGAAGGTGGGAGGGGACACAGCTGGGACAGCTGACCCCAACTCGCCAAAGGGACATTCTACACCATATGACGTCATGGTCAGCATATAAGGCTGGGGGAAGAAGGAAGAGGGGACATTCAGAGCGATGGCGTTTGTCTTCCCAAGTAACCATTACAGGTGATGGAGCCTTGCTTTCCTGGGGATGGCTGAACCCCTGCCTGCCGATGGGAAGCAGTGAATGAATTCCTTGTGTTGCTTTATTTGCACACATGGCTTTTGCTTTACCTATTAAAAGGTAATTTACCTGTCTTTATCTCAATCCACGAGTTTTCTCACTTTTACTCTTCTGATTCTCTCCCCCATCCCACCAGGGGAGAGGGAGCGAGCGGCTGTGTGGGGCTTAGTTGCTGGCTGGGGTTAAACCACGACAATTGCCAAACTATGTTTTCTTAAAAGAAATTCAGAGTTTCAACTTTCTCATAATCCTCACAAAGCAGGATAGCGAGTACCTTGGGAGGTGTTTTAACTTGAAACTTGTTGAAACAAAAGGTTCTGGATTTCACCGGTGCTATTTCTTTTACTTGCTGCAGGCAAAAAAAAAAAAAAAAGCAGCTGTGAGCAGTCCCATCAAGGTATTATCTTTGGGTCTCAACCTGACCACCGGCTCCCTGCTCTTGAAGCAAGTTGCTCTGATAAAAAGAAATGGCATCAAGCTGCAATTGAGACAAAATGTATAGAGATCACATTGAGCTGACCAATAAACTTTGTTTCAATGCCTTTCTCTGATGGTGTTTCATTTGTCTGCGGGACGTGCAATAGAACAGAAAAGCATTCAGACAAGGAAAAAACCTGAAATATAACACAAAATTTGTCTGTAATTTTAATACTAGCAGTTGATTCATGCCATGGGAGGGTGGGGGAGCAGTTCTGTGGCAGTCTAAGTATCAATGATCATTTTTTTCCAGTATCACCTTAGCAACACTGTAGTTATTGTCAATGAAGCACTTTCATTCTAAGGCGCTATTTTTAGATGATTTTACCTTTCCAGAAGAATTACCCTCTGGGTTGCAATTTATCATGTTTGTTCCTTGGCCCATGGGTGAATTTTAGCAGGATCTTTATTTTATTTTTAAAGCAAAATCAACCAGCTCTGGTTTCTCCCCCCCCAGACATTTCTGCACTCAGCTGAAAAGGTCTCCACTTTAACAGCTCAGACCTGGCAAGTATCAATGAGGACTGAGCTCCTGGAGGAATTAAAAACAAAATACCAGCCTCCCTCCCCCAACAACCACTGGTAAAGGCAAAAGGAAGAACAAATACATTTTCAGCACATGGAAAAACGGGCTGAGGATGAGGAAGGGGGAGAAGTGGGGACAGTTGCAGGAGGCTGAAGAGCCAGCCTTCTCCAAGGCTGGAGCTGGTGGTTGCAGCAGCCTCCTTTGCCTGTGCCTCATTGATTCCTGGCAGCTTCCCAAATCTCAGCCTCTCCCCCATCACACCATGCCAGCAGGACAGCTGCCGCCCAGCAGCAGGTATCCCTCTTGCCAGCATGGCTCCTGCTTAGGTTGTCCCATCAGTGCAACCACGCGACAACCAGCCTGTCCCAGGCACTGCTCGGTGCCACTGTGGATGGAGAGGAGCATTGGGAAGGCCACCTGTGGAGCAAGTGCCACTAAGTGTCCCCGGCACACCACAGTCTGCATTTGGAGAGGTTAAATATATATTTATCCAGTGAATACACAGGACTGAGATTGCCGCACATGTCCATAAAGATTAAATTCAGAAGCACTAAACAGACATAGTAGTGACTCAAGATCACGCCTAATCAGGCAGCCTACAAGCAGGAGCTGATTATGCACATGCAAGATCCAAATAAGCCCTCTGCTCCTACTGCTATAGTTAAATAGATCCTGCACCTACTGAGTGTAACTGCATTCACACAAGATGTTGAACAAGATAGTACAACTACTTCAGTATAATCCTCCATTCCCACATAAAAAGCAGATAAAATCTCTACATTACAGCAAAGCCTCAGGTTTCTAAGGTCTGAGGGGTCAAGGAGTGGTTTGCAGGGCATGCGATCACACAGCCAGGATGACAACCCCCCAAAGCACTGCTACAAGACAAGCAAATTGAGATACCCAGGCAGCGGGGTGTGTGTGCACACAACACATGCTTGCACACATGCAGCCAGGTCTGCTGAGGAAAGTGTCCATGTGACTTTGGGCCAGGCACAAATGGTGTCCTTCGCACTGCTAAAACCTACCTGAGGGCATGGTGCAAGCCCCACGCATCGGTGTTGGTTTGCTGGAGGTACTGTGGGAGGCCCTCTGCATTCTTTACATAACTGCAGCCTCCGAATCACAACATCTCCACGGCATGGTGGGTTTGTCATGAAACAAAACCGGCAGTGAACAGGTTAAGTACCTGGCCAAAGATCGCTTGTTCTGCCACGCAGCACCATGTGCAGTGGGGGCACAGATCTGTATAAAGGCAGGAACAATTTCCTCTTCAGATTGCTGAATAATAATATTGTCTGAAAGCATGGTTCGCTTTCAGGGTCTGAAAACAGTTCCCGAGTCCCATAGTTTCCTTCACCCTCCCTCCCCCTCCACCCCTCCGAGCTGCGTCGAGCGCAATCCCTTGGCAAAGACGCCGTCCTCACGCGCCGGCCCTCCTGGCAGCCGTCCTCAGGCGGGATTCGGGAGCGCTCCCGAGCCTCTTGCCCCATCCCAGCCCCACAGCTCTCATCAAGCCCTTCGTAGTAACATCACCCTTCACTCAGAGCCGCAGTCTCAAGATACCAGACACCTAACTCATGGAAACTGGACTTCGGAAAATACTAGTTTTGCTCTCAAATTTAAAACACCGGTGAATTATCCACCCTGGCACAGGTTTTATATCAAATTACATAAAGTTCAATTTTCTTAAATAACCATAGCCACAAAGTGAAGGAGAGGAAATTAAACCGATTATGGAGCGCTATTAGGAAGTCAAAGAATAAAGTATCTGCTGCTTCCTGAACAGCTAAAACATTTCTTCAAAATGTAGGCTATATAATGTCACGTTCTTCATACCAAAACTGTATTTATTGACCAAGAAGCTAATGAAATAACCCAAGTCTCTGTCTGACATATGACAATAGATCTACATTGAGACAGCACTGAAAACAAGACAACACTTCTCACAAAAAATCTGTCCTCCGTTTCTGTTAGACATTTTATATTTTAGAAGAACAAGCACTTTTCAACCTTAATTATGTCTAGGCAAGCTGTAGTAAAGCAAGAAACTAGGATAATGTCAATGCTCCCAGTTCTTTCACCTGCCACGCTTCCATACTTGGAGCACCTCATTAGGTTATATTTTCATATTAAATTGAATGCCTTCTTTCTGCTCTCAAGTTGTGGAAGCAGTAACAAACAAGCATTTCTAGACATTATCTTTTCTGAGAGCTGCTATTATGCAGCTGCACAAACTCCCTCCTTCTTCATCTTTTGCCTGCACAGGTGAGACGACTCACTGAAACACCAACTTATCAGAGTATCCACTTCTTGTGTTGGTGATGGGGATATGCTGCTGTGCTAAAGTTTCTAACCTAAATAAATAAGTGCCTAAAGTATTGGAGGTTCATCATATGATAGCACAGGTTGGAAATCTTAACAGCGCTAAGGTGATCTGATCAAAACTTGGCTTGATTTTATAGATGGTGGGTCCAGAAGCTAATGCCAGGACCCAGTAATACACATGAGAGTATAAGCACGTGAGCATAGCGACGCACCAAATCATTTTTCTCATTGCTTAAAATTATAATTATTGTATTAAAACAGAGTTGAATCACCTCCATGTTCTCCCTAAAGAAAGTAAAGTAAAAGGGAAACAAATAACTAGTATCCAGGGAAGCAGAAAGGACTATAGAAATGCTAGCGAGTAAGGCAAATTTCCTGCAGCAATTCTTTTTCCTTAAAAATATACCTCAGGCCAAACAAATCCGTCCAGAAATTCAACAAACTATTTCAATCAAAAAGGGCAAATTTTTAGTGGGTAAGAAGTCAAAATGTTTAATCAATAAAAACATTTTAAAGTCACTGGTGGGAGAAAGAAAACTAACATGCAAAAAATTATTTTTCTATTCCATGAAAAAATCATTCAGCTTGGGCTGAAGAACAAAAAAATAATTAAACCTCCTTCATTTTGGATTTAATTTCAGTAGGGAAACCGCTTTCTTTTTTTCACCTCAGATACATTTTCTGTTATTCTGTTGGACTGGCCAACCAACTGAAGAAATCAAGTATTCAGCTCAACTACTTAACCAAGCCAGTTACAATTCTAATTTAAGGTTCCTGTATGGCAATTGCTTGGTGATGACATGTGCTGGGTTTTGCAATAGCACAGCCTACATCTTCTGCATACTTGCCAATATTTCAAAAACTATAAATGGAAATCTTTAGAGAGGAAAGTAGGGACGTACCTAGAGAAATATGCTGGCCTTTTTTAAACTAGAAAAGAAATAGTCTCTACCTTATTTAAAAGGTAAAGAGAAATGCAAGTTGAGTCTTCTGAAGAAACATAACTTGTACCTCGTAATTATATGGGTTGCTAATGACTTCTTTTGGGGCAGAATTTTGCCCTTGTTTTTATATATGCCTGTTGCACAGTTCTGGCTCCATTTTGGAGCAGAAAACTTTTAACTTCTTGTCTGGTGACATACCCACCTTTGGGATCTCTTCTCTCTCTATCTGGATGACAAACCCGTTAAGTCCCAGTGTGAGCTAGCTGTCATCATGACAACAGCTCAGCTGAAGTCAGTATTACTATTCACATGCCTAAAACCAAGCTTAAATGCAGTTTGTTGGATTTCACTCTATTTTGGTCTGCCATTCTATCCTCCAGCCCTCACTGTGTATTTTAGCTTTTTTCTTTTTTTTAGCACATGATTTTGATTAGCCAAAGAAATTCTTTAAAAACACTTCAGTGGGAAATCAAATGCCAGCTCAAATAATTCAGCATTAAACTTAGACAGTTTAACACAGGGATGCCAGAAAACACTTCTGGTTATCCAGAAGCCAGCCTAGCAATCATGCAAAAAACAAAACCCAAAGTGGCCAGGTTCTCCCAGCATTTCTTCCTTGGTTCTCACATTTCTTCTCTGAACTACTACAGCTGGATGTCACCATCCATGTTTGAGATGGAGGCTCTTTTTCTGCAGTCACCATGCTTGTGGCTTCTGCTATTCGCTTATAGATCTAAAACCATGGTGTTGAGTTATATTTTGTGGCTTGTGATAGTCAGAGCAGAAGGAGAAGATGCTCTGTGCATCCTCCTGTGCTTGAACAGAAACTCTTACAGCAAACTGCGTGGCTCCTAAGGGCCGAGATTGCCAGTGCAGGAAGGGACGATTGTGCATATCCAAATCCAGTTTTCGAAAGGCCATATCCCCTAGCACGTCTCCATCTCCAGGATCTCTAGAGACATGGCCTCTCCATGATACAACACAGTACCATGCAGAGATGCCTATACTGGCAAATTGGACACTAGAAACAATGATACCTGTGCAAAAATCTTATCCCAGTTATCTTGCATGTCATAACATGACTCCTGGATTTCATTCAGCCCTTTCAGAGCTAGCTTGGGTACTTCAAGAGATCCCTGCACCCTGCTGCTTAGCAAAACCTTAAGAGAGGCTAAGCCACGCGGTTTGGCCGTTTTCTAATGTCCCTGCAAGGGATGGACTCAGGGTTCCTCCTCTCCTGCACGTCACTCGGCTCAGTCTCTGCTATTATGCAATCCCCACTGGAGAAGAAATTTTGGTTTAAAGGGCATCCACCAGCTCTAACATCTGTGACACATTGAAGTTGACTTGTCATTGACTTGATACGGGCTATGTAAACAAAATTTTAATTCAAGAAAATTCATCCTGTGTACTCTTGCTGCACATCACCCTTGAAAGTCTGCAGATTCTTTTTGCAAGTCTTAAATCATTCATGTATTTAAAAAAAATGCTTTTCAGGTGCTTGCTTTTTTCTGGTGTTTACAGGGGAGGGAACACCCAGACAGACAGGCTGGGTTCTGCAAATCGTCAGCCTTCCCTGTGGCCATTGCTTGGTTTTCTGGCAGTTTAGCTACAGCACGGAGTGCAGGAGTTACCTAGCAGTGCATCGTTCGGGGCCACGCTGGGAGCCTAGAAAGAGCTCCCGTCTCAGCCCTGCACCTCCATCAGGCTGCTCCTAATGTGATTTCTTTGTTCAGACTCTGAGCAGCCTCTAGCACATAGAATCCACGGGAGAGACAGCTCCTTATCCTGAATGCATATGGTGTATGCCCTCATCTTCATTTGGGCACACTAATACAAACTATAGAGTCATACTAATAATACCATTGCTATGGTTTTCATTTAAACATTTACAGTTGTCTTTTAAGCTTTAAAAATTATTACAGCCCTGTGTCCTGTGCTGCTGCACATTGGCACAGATCATACAGATCTGTGTGCAGATGGGGGTTTTGCCTTACCTCTATAAAACAGTAAGACTGTTATGTATCTTTTTAGTATCTGCTTTGAGCTGCAAATATCCACTAAACTATTGTTTGTTACAAGTTTCCCTCTCCTCTGCATTATAAAACCTAAAAAAGTTTTATGCTTAATTCCTAGTGGAAACATTACATTACCTGTGAAAGCCTGATCAAACATTGCTGCTCTTTATGCCCTGTCACTGCTGATAGGCACAGTAATATATCATGCCTTTCTCAATATAAACTCCCTTCCAATGAACAGGCTTAAGCTGGGGTATTTAAAATGAAATGCTGTTCGACACAAGGTCTTGCACTCCTTGTCCCCTTCATATGCGTCTATCACTTGATCAACTGAATAACTCTTTGTTTCCTGCTGTCTCAGGCTTTTTTTTTCTCTTTCTCTAAAGCAGTTCTGTATGTTTTCTGGTCTGCTTTTTGTAACCACTATATTCATTCCTCCAGCTCAAGGACTGATCATTTGTTTAACCCAGCTCTGCTTGAAATAAAAGCTTTGTTTATTGTTTCTTGTTTCATTTACTTTTTAATGGTGGCTAATAAAGACTAAAACACATACATGCTATATATTTAAAAAATAACAACAAGAAGTCAACACAGAGGTGCAATTTTCAATCATTGCTCTGGAGAGGCACAGGAGAGGAATAGGACTATTGTCAGGAAAGCCTGGGGTGCTTTGGAGGGGTGAGGGAAATGCCTGGCACTTGCCAGCATCATTTCAGGCTGTTCTCAGTCCTGCTGGGTACTGGCTTTTCATGAGCACTGAAATACCTTCCTCTTTTAAATACATGAGTAAACAAACAAACAAAAATAAAAGCAAGACTGCCTAAAATCTTGCAGGAGCGGGGAGGGGTAATTTCAATGTGTCATTTGTTTCAATCCAAATGACCAGCCAAACGCTGCTCTGGGGAGTTTAGCTCCAAGCCCTCTTGCAGCGCAGTCGAGCAGTCATGCCTCACTGTCCCACTGCAAAACAGTTTGCAGCCTATTAAGGGGCTGATAGTGCTATGTAGCCTGCGCAGTCTGCACATTCTAAGTCTGTGGAGGCTTCCATTTGTGCTGGTAAAATTGTATGATCGAGGTCTGGATGAGCAAACCTGTTGTAGACTTCCCTGTGCATCGGGCACAACTTGTGCTGCTTCATTGATTTAATCAATGTTTGCAGATTGTGTTTGGTAGCTTAGGAACTACTCAGACTTTCATCCATTTCCAAACAGTCACGCTTTCCTGCAGCCAATCCAGACAAATCCAGAAGGAAAAAACCAAACCCGAACTAGCCTTTATGAATGTACTGGTTTTGTCAAAGTTGGATTGCGCGTAAGAGATGTACTGGTTATAATTCAGCCTGTAGAGCTATGTGAACCTCCAAGAATTCAATTTACAAAGGACCAATGGTTCTGTCGGAACTGGTTTATATGTGCTCTTGAAGTTCAAGAAAATTTTGTTTTGAATTCATGTCAGTTTTTCAAACACAGACTGCATTTTAAAGACCCAGGATCTGGGAATGCCTTGCTGCCAGCTGCTTCGATTATACAGCAAGCTTCATAAGACCAGTATATTCTTACAGCCTTAAGGGCTGGGGAAAGGATTAGGCTACCTAGCTGACATACCTACCTAGCTGACATACCTAAATGAGACTCTCATCAGCCACTCAAGGTGGGGGAAAGCAGCAAGAAAGCACTTCCCTGATGCTTGTGGTCACATAGATGTGAAAAGCACGTCGTCAGACTTAAAAAATAAACAGGAAATAAAAGCAAACACATCTTTAGGTGTTTTGTTTTTAAATCACGCAACTCATTAATTTTTTTATTATTTGGGAAGCAACGATGGTTGGGAAATGTGGCTCCTGGGGACTGCACTAAGAGTTTAAGGGAGCAAGTGACAACCTATGTATTTTCAATCACCCTCAGAGAGCCTCAGCAGAAGCAAAATCACCTTCCTGTTACCACCCTTAGAAAGATTGTGCCCAGCATAGAAGATATGACACTGGATAAAGAGAGAATCCATCCCACCCTTCCTCACGCCAGGGTGGCACCTGAGGATGGGGCTGGGCCGAGGATGAATATGGGGGGAGATGGTCCCTCCCTCTTGCCATGCCTCTGGATGCTAGTGGAGGCAGAAGCCCCATCAGCCAGCAGTTCCCTCTGGAAAAACAGGAGACAATCTCAACCTCCAGCTTCCGTCAATGGAGAGGAGAGATGTCCCTTCAGCACACATGGGCAAAACGACCCTGTGCAGCAGCTGGCAGCAAAGAGGTTGCAGCAGCACAGGACGGGGAAGGGATGCACGGGCTCGCCACAGTCCTGGCCTCCAGAGTGGAGCTTCTGGGCTGTCTGGATAAATGGGGGCTGACCCTATAATATCAAAGAAGAACAAGGTTAATGTGTGTCTCAGACAGAAGGAAATAAAGTGCTTGCTTGTGCTAAGCTTGACTCAAGCCAGCTATTAATATAAAACTTGGCTATAAGGAGTGATTCAGTGGTGCTGCAGCAGAGCCTTCATCCAGACAGCAAGTGAGCACGGGAGCAAAATAAATCTTCTGTTGGTTTCACCTCTGGATTTGCTCCCGAGATCTCTCCCCCGCTCCAGACACTTACAATCCCTATTGTGTTACTACTGCAATATATCATCATGCCAGAGATGTGACAGCATCTCTCAAACAACATTTTATAGCAGACATAAAGTTTAAGTTGGGGGGAGAGGGAGGTAGTAAAGGGAGAAATGATACTTGTTACCATGCTAATCCGCATGAAACCAGAAGGACCAGACTGCTGCACTTTTCCAAATACCAGTTTTAAGCATCATTTCTCTGATGGCTCGATTTTCCCTGTTTAACACTGTAACCAGTCATCAAAAAGATCTTTAAGAGCAGATAATTGCATCTGGAAACCCTTTGGGCCAACAATCCCCCAAGGAGACAACCAGTCCTCCTCACGCTGGGGCCTCTGACTCTGAGGGAGGCACTAGGGACAGGATCATTGCTAACAAAGACAGAGCCCCAAATCTGTGTATTTGAAAAGCTCACCAGTTTAGCAGCTTGGGTTTTGTCTTTTTCCATGTGAGGGATTGAATGGGATGCCTGTTGCTGGAAACTGGGACAGAGTGACAGAAGACATGGGATATAATAACCAGGTGTGACACTGCATAGTCACCAAACCCTTCTGAATCTCCACCTCCCTGCCTGTACATGAGTATAATAATTACCATCTACTCCGTGGGGTTTATTAAGTATTATTAATTAATAGCAGGAGTGCTTTGTTCAGATCCTTGCATTATGATGTCATATAAAAGAAAAATAGTGTTATTGCTACGGACCGATTAAGAATCCAGTGAGTGCTTTACTCGGTCCCTAGGTATTCCTGATGGGCAGCAGTGACAAGGAAGCTGCCTTTGAAAGCTAAAAAGCAGGGAAACACTACTTAGCAGCGTATCCAGTCTGACAGCATGTTGGAAAGTTCACTTTGAGTCTTACACGATGACAGTGTTTTGCGCACACAGAGAATCGCTGTTTAGATCATTGGGGTCATACAAGTAACATCTACCTAAATGTTCCCATTATTCATCGTGCTTTGCAAACTCATTGTTCGTTCTCTCAAAGCGTCTCCGATATGAGCAGATACCACTATCCACACTTAACAGGTGTGGGATCTGAGGTGCAGAGATGACCGAGGTGCTCCAGCAAGCAGAGAAGTGCCCGAATCTGTCCTGTTATCAGGCTGCCAAACAGCGGTGCCTTGGGCGAGGCGAGACCTGCCAGCCCGCCTCACTACACGGCTGTTGCATTGTAGGACCCTTCAGCCTAAACACGCTGCCTACCACAGGTGATGCTTTGTCTCTAACAAAGAAGTCGCATTTTAAGACCGCTTGTGAGGCAGCGTGCCTCCAACCATGCCGCTGACACAAAGGGAAGGACGTGGAGCTTGGACAATACAAACATTCACTGGTTGGGGTCTGCTTAATTAGCTGTAAGCATGCCGAAACCCAAAAGCAAAGGCAGCAGAGGACGTTTTCAAGCTGCAGCCTCCAGCGGACTCCGGCAGCCTGTCGGCATCTCCTTTGCCAGCAGCAGCTAAAACTCCAATCCCCTTAGAGCAGCAGTCAGCGATAAACATTTGAACAAATTCTCGCAAAATCTAATGCCTTGCGGGCTCCGGTGACATTTTCAGAATGCAAATGTGAAGCAATAACTTCTCAGTTAGACAGTTTAAGTGGGGAAATGGATAGGGTAGAGAGTAGCTGAAGAGACACTTACTTACACTTGGTGCTGAAACAGAGGAGGAAAGCCCTTCCAAAACAAAACCAGAAACTCATTATCTTTTAAGAAAGGAAAAAAAAAACAACAAAAAACCCAAATTGTTGGCAATACCAAGTAAGATCATATAAAAATTATTCTCTTTTCTAGGCCACAACAATTTTTTTGTTCGTATAATTATGCAGAGAATGATGGGCCCAGATCTGTGGCACACAGACGCTACTGCAAAGCAAATAAAGACCAGTGTGCAAAAGAAACAAGGGGATGGCATCAAGAAAACAACCGTTAGACCTCTTTACTTTCTGGTTATTTCTAAATATTTTTCTAGTGTGGAAGATGCAGGCAATGATATTCCACGATTCAGGAAAGACATCAAGATTCATCACGCCCATGATGCCTCAAAACTTCATCAAGGTCTCACTGAGCCAGGAGCTGTAGAAGCACAGGGTAAGAGGCAATCCACACCTCATCAACCGACAGGTTTTAAAGCGTATCTAAAAATACCATGAAGGGATGAGCACTTTTTTTTCTTCTTCTATAGAGTGGAAATGGATTTTCCTTACAGAGGTCTGGCAACATTCCCGCTTGACGGGGAGAGGGGTCAGACGTCTCCACTGGGACCTGGGGGAAAGACTCCCTCATCTGACCATGATTTTATGGTGTGTGTCACCAATTCAGGATGAGACTATGCCAGAAAGGCCTGAAGGAATATCCCAGGGAATAGTCAAAGCAGGATAGTTAAACCATGAATATTTTGTAGGTAGACACTTTTCCCCTCGCAAATATCCATACAGCCTCAAATATCAAATGGACTCAGTAGAATAAAGCTTTTGTTAGCATCAGTTAAGCTTAAGTTAACAGGAAACTCAGGAAAAACTCAGCACTGACTGCACGCAGACCCCTAGAAGGAGAGTAGCATCTCCAAGGTCCAGTTAAGTCAGAAAAAAACCCCGTTAATCCTACCAGGTTTCAGTTCAGGTCTGTAATTTAGCAACAGTATTTAGCAAAGGGAAAATCAACGTAAAGCTATATTCCAGTTAAATCAGAGACCTGATCCACAACTACAGTGCAAATTAAAAATGAGTAGAGGATTTTAAAACTACATTGAGGCTATGTGTACAACACGTGACTTTAAAATATAATTAAACGGGTGAAGACAAGTACAGAGAAAGAAGCTGCACAAATTTTTCTTGGCCAAATTACTTGGTGGAAGTAAAAGAGATTAAAGGGGTGATTTAACAGATGCACCACGAACAAAATTTCAGATTGCAATATTAACATGATTTAGTGCTTTAACTGGAGAACTAACAGTAGGCCACCTGCCACGCTGGTAAATGGAAAGAGAGGTCATCTTTCTCTCACACACACACTCGAACACATGTTCACTCTTTTGGATTTCATCACATGGTAGAGATTTGCCATATGAGACAATAAGGACTGGAGCAAGGAGAAAGAAAATGTCACTGGAGTTTCTCCACTAAATGGTTAACTATGGAAATTACAAAAATGAAAATCTGCTCCAAAGAACAGAAGTTGCCTTTCTGAAGGGGCGGAGAGGTAATTCCTTGGAGAAGAGCGCTGACTGAAGGCGTCGTTCCCCCATTAAGAGCTATCTAAGAGCAAGTGACTCACCAAAAATAGTAACACAGTGTTTTCTGTTTGCAATATACTGAAAGCTATAGGGCTCGATTCATAAACTCCGCCAAATCCACGGGAGTCCATGTGATTCACTCAAACAGGCTTTGGACCAGATCCACAGCAGGTTTCATTTTATGGAGGGTCTCAGAAAACCATAAATTTATTACTCAGATATAAGAGCACCAACTTCCTGCACTGGGTATTAAAAAGAAAGAAGAGTTATTCTGTTGAGGAGTAAAGCTTCGCTGTTGCAGTACAGTCAGCCCTCCTCTCAATAGGGCACTTATTTTAACTCCTGCGTGTATTGGAGGTTTGTGAGAGCTGCTAGGGTAAGGAGGCAGGGACAGTAAGCATGGCAGTGTGCCTCCCTGCTCTCCCCTGCCACCCTCAGAAGATACTAACGCCAGCAACCTCTGTGCTCCCCGAGCTGGCAAAGGTGCCAGCCTGCACCTAACACGGTTGTGATAAAAACTGGCACACAAACTGACTTCATGCAGGTCACCGCATCTCTGCTGGTGACCGCTCCAAAGGATGAGTCCGTCCAACCGTCACCACCCTCGGTCGACTTCCTATTCTCCATCTCCCAGTGGCTGGTCCCTTACCTGGACCTGCATACTCCAGTACTTTGGGAAATTATTCACACTTGTCACACCTCCTGAAACACAGACATGCTGACCAGTCGCAAGTGAGGTTCGCTGAGGTCCAAGCAACAGCCCAGCACAGCCCAGGATGCCCACCGGGACATCCGCTCACCTCACTCCCGTCCAGGCACTGTGGGTTTGGCACACGGGGACCTCAGTCCTCCACTTGTGATGTAGACACCACAAATCATTGCTTGGTCACTATGGGCTTGACATTAAGTCGTGCTGAGGACGTGCTCTCTGCCCATTTTACCCCTGCAGAGTCCAGTATCAATGCTTTGAGTTGGTATTACCCAATTCTCCCTCGAAAGCAACCTGCACCTTACAGCTACGGTGCCTTTGGCTGCTGCACGCCTTCTCTTTAACTCAGGGTAGAGGAGAGGTTTCCTTTTGTGCCGATTCCCCTTTCTAATGAGGAAAAAGAAAGGAAAGAAATCTAAATGCTATACAGGCGTTTTGGAGCCCCACCCTTCGGAGGCACTGTCTGCCTGGCACAGGCCATCAGTGTTTTTACTGCATATTTTTACATGTCCTGAACTTTGGGAACCGCATGTTCAGCTGTGGCAAACACACCCATTTCATATACACAGTCCTATGTTTGTCCTTGTCCCACATCCCAAAAGTGAGATTAGTCTGCGTGCTGGAATGAATACATGAGAATAAATAAACTCAGAAATTGCTTTACACTGCATTTAACTGATCTGCAAATAAACATAAAAAACCATATTTTCACACCTTATCAAACTGTTTAATATTCCAAAAGTATGCAGTCAAGTTTTTCAGACCTGCATTAATCCAAACTAGAAGCATCTCTTTCTGGGATCAAGTAAGTGTTTGTCACGTAAAAATAACCTCGAAGTCAAAAAGACTGTACTTGAATAACCAAAATGAGGGAAGAAGGGATTCATAAACAAACAAACAGAACTCTGCAAATAATACCAAAGAGCTAAAATTACCCAGTTAATTTTAAAGATCACACACAGAACTTTTTCCAACATAAAAACAAGCTCCTGATTGTTGAGGTTTAATACCAAGCCCATTTAAAAATGGAAAATGCACCAGAGGCACAGGAACTTTCAGCACAGCTGGCCTAATGTAAAAACAAAGTATGTAATTGTCGGCGATTAAGAAAATTGTGCCTTGAAGAGTTGCGAATTTATCTAAAGCTTGACTCTGAGCAAGGATTGACTACTTAATGATTTTCATTTTTCCAAAGTCTGTCATACCACAGAGAAGTTGCTAAGAATTTGATTTCTTAAGTAATTGCTCCAGGACTGGATTTTTCCCTGGGATACAATAAAAGTGGACTTCTCGATCATCTTAGAATCACAGAATAGAATC
>VZTQ01009408.1:0-37583 GCA_013400755.1 Pelecanoides urinatrix | reverse complement strand
TAAAAACAAACAAACCAACCAACTCCCCAAAAACTCCTGAACAGGTGCATAATCTAATAGTCTCGTTTTTAGTTGTTTTATTTTCATAATCCAGCTGCCAAAACCAAAATACCACCCACAGCAGTTTAAAAACAAACAAACAAACAAAAAAAAAACACCAAAAAAAACAACAACAAAAAACAAGTAAAAGGACAAGAAAACTGGAAAAACTTATCGAAAAGCAAAAGCAATTCTTCGAAACTCTTCTTTTTGATTAGAATAACTTAACATATAAGGGACTACTTCAAAGCTCAGCAGTTTTCTGGGAATGATTGAAGCTTGAAGAGAGAGTGTTTCAAGTGATAATCTGCTATTTTTGTGTTGGTGGTGGACTGCACAAAATTACATTAATGAGATTGAATTCTAATGTCATGTCTTTTATAGCTGTATTTTAATCTATGCAGAAGGCATCCAGAATGGGTGAATGAACACAATTTCCATCTATAGAATTAAAAATTCATTTTGAACATGAAGTTTAGATAATTTGTAAATTACTCACTCACTATACAAAAGTGCTGATGCAGTGGAAGTGGGGTAGTCATTAAACCCACGGAGGAATAGACAGAAATATTCGCACTTCGGTGACACTATGCAGTAGTGTTGTGCAATGTGGGCTGCAGCACCTGTGAGAATTTGAGCCCTACTGATTTTACTCTTGCTCTTTATTGGTATTCATAACACGTTCTTCAAATCTGGGTTTTATCAGCTGTATTTTTAACTCAATTTGAAAGAGAGTATTATAGTATGGAGCATTAACGTTGTGGAGAATGCCCTCTCCCCCCATTGGTGCTAGATCAGAGGATGGCATCTGCATCATGAAAACCAAGTATGGGGAATCATTACAGTTATCACATGCATTACCATAATGCCTAGATCCTGGAGCATTCAGGCTGAGTTATACTGTACAATACTTAAAACAAAAGCAGCTTTCGATTTTTAAAATTACATCACTCGGGCATTGTTCTTCCAATGCAGCATAATGTTTTTCTCCTGCGACTCTCAAATACGAAGCACAGCCTTTCTTTAACATTAGAAACTAATGGACTCCAAACCTTGAGAGAAAAAGTTTCTAAAAGATCCTGTTCTAATTCATATTCTGTCCAGTGTCCCTTCTCTCATCCCTCTGTGGCAACTGTTTCTCTGTATAGATGTGTTATGAAGGTTAATGGATATTGTACAAATCTGACAGGTTTACAATCCTTTCTGTGACACTGTACACGTGCAGTATCAGTTTTTTCAATCACAAACATCTGAGGGCTTGTCAGAGATTGTAGGGACAAGAACACATTTCCAAAAAGTATGGTGATCTAACACTGTTATTTATTTTTTCAGCTTTCCATATCAAAAAGCACATCTGTGTACTCTGACTGGCGGTCAGCTATTTTTTATTCAAAAACCTGTTCCTGGCATTTCCCTATGACTGAAACCAAAACATATTAATCATGTGGCAACAATTCACTGCATTGCTTTAGTGTTACCTCAGCCTTTAATGCCACAAGAAGCACATAAAAATGAGTTGCATGCTTTCTTAATTTTAGTATTATAATCTGAAGAATAGGTTGAAAAACCTAACACAGAAGTTACTCCAAGAAATAGAATATGACTTGATAGATTGAAATTGAAAATTATCACTGCAAAGGGAAATGGAGAGTCACTATGTAAGAGGAGGTTCTGAAAAAAACACCCCCAAAAAATCTCCCTTAAAGCTAAAACAATACATTGGTGTCCTTTCTCTGTATGAACGTATTTTAAAATATTTAACATCAGTACTAAACACACTGCTGCTTGCATCATCATTTACTGAAATAGGCAGATTAAAATTAAGCCAAGAATGAGCAGTAGGAGAGTCTGATGGAGTTTAGTTTTTCAATGAATTTTAAGATGTATCAGAAGGGTCTTTAAAATCTGATTGATTTCCAGTGTAGGTAATTCCTATCTTAATTCTGCCTCCCTAGGTAGGCAGCAATACACCACAATATTAATTTATGCCTTGCTTATAATCAAGGTTTGTTTTCAATCACAGAACATGGCTTCTCACACTGAGATACTCTATGCTTCCACATCAGTGAAGATATCCTAAAAAGCAAAAAACTACAAAATTAAAGTATGAGTCCATAGTTCTCCTGCACTCTTAATTGGCCTTCTGTCTGTCAAGCAACATACAAAAAGCACCAATAGCCATTGATAGTACTAATGAGAAAGCTTATGCTTGGGTGAACTCAGAGCAGAGAAGAGATGGCTACAGAAATAAAAGATATTTGTGGTCTATCAGCTGAAATGTGAAATAAAGAGTAACAGTAACTGTGAGATATTGAAAGCTAGAGAACAATGCATTATATTGTGGAACACTGTGATTTTTCATTATTTATAAAAATCAATTATAGGTCTCCAAGTGCAATTTCAAAACATAACAGATTAGAACAGAAGTGAGAAGCACAAATGAAATCATATTCCAAAGAAGTGAAATAATTTTTGTGGATCTGGACTAATAGGTTGTAAATGCCCCTCATTGCCATCAAAGGTAATCATGATTTTAGGATCAGAGAATAAAAACAAGATTTCCTCAATGGAGCTTTGCTGCTCTACTCTAACTCATAAAAGCTCAAATCTTACCAGGAAGTTTCTGAAAGTCTTTAATGACAAGCAGCAGAATAAGAGACAAACAAAAGGAGCAAGAATGTGATAGATTATAAATCAAAGCAGGGGTAAGGAGGGGGGAGTATCTATTGACACAGTAGACAGCACTTACTAACTTCACCAGGAACACTACATCGGTCTCTTCCAAACTTGCTTAGTAACACACTGCACGTCAAAATAATCTTGAGGGATGTAATATTTAAACAGAAGTTAATTACTTCACCGAGCCTTTCCAAGAAATAAAATGGTGTACACTCTCCTTTACCACATTCTCGAGTCATTAACTTTACCTTGTCAGCAAACCAGTGCATAGCTGTTCAATCTGCAGTTTGTCCCATAACACCATCACACAGCAGAATTTTTCTCCCCTGCTTCCCCCATGAAGTATTCTCCTCTCTTAATGTCCTTGTTTGCTTCATTTTGAGTATCTCACACACCTGCAACTACTACATCTATTCCAGCTGACCTTCAATTTTTGGTGCTTTTGATGCTCATTATATCTGCCAATTAGATAAATCTATGATAGCAGTAGAAATAATATAGCTCAGAGGTTTGATTTTAATAATTGCTTAGATACATATGACTGTCAACAACATTATACTTTCTGGATACCTAGTACTTCTGCAGGGTAGGACTTCAAAAGATTTCCTTTTTGCACCTGCTGGTTTTGTTGCTTTGCAAATGCCAACAGTCCCTCACATCACAAGATTTCAAACACTTGTACCTTTTGGCTTAGCCTGTAATTGAGCTTCAGCGACTTAAGTCTTGAAAAAGTTTCTAACAGGTGTTAGCTACCGTTTTCTTTAAAAAAACCTGAACCCTTTTTCTGTGTTGAAATTATCTTGATCAGTATTTGAGCTTTAGTGGCTTTGAAATAACACAGGACTTTTTGAGAGGACCATTGTTTAAACCAGAGGAAAAAATTTGCTTTTCAATTTTGCAAGCTTAATGACCATTGTAAAACCCTATGTGTTGTAAGGGAGGACAAGTGCAGTATTTTTATCCCTAGTTCAGTATGACTGCTTGCAAGTAGTCTCTGAAATTATAAACTCTATGAAGATGTTATTTAAAAAGACTTCTCAGAAATAAAAAAAAGACCTATCTTTTAAAGAAAATTAATTTTCAAGTAAAGCACACAGAGTTTTGATTTTTTTGAAGAAAAATTGCATATTATTTTAGGAATTTTGGAACTATTTACTAAAATGACTGTAATAGAAATTTTCTCAAAGTGTTCTTCATGTGACATTTTCAAAGCACGTTTTCATAGGGCCGTAGTAATGAGAACAAATGGAAAGAGCTACACTGACTTTTCTGCCATTCTGACACCATTCAGTTGCAGCCTCAGGAACAAATACAGTATTTTGTTAAAGCTGCTACCATGGTAAAAGCAGGATTTCTTCTCCTCTCCTTTGTGATAATGCCTGCAAAGTCTTAACATCAAAAGTAGGTGTTTTCTGAGCTCAGGGTAAGTCAATGACTAGTTGCTATTTTCTAAAACGAGGCTCAATTTTTTTCGGCTTTGATAAGATTTTTTGAATTATGTTTTGTGGAATTAATTTATAAGGAGGTATCATTCAGTATGAGGTTTAACTACCCAAGTTCCCCACCAAATCTCAGATTGCTGGGGAACCTGGGGAAAGCTGCTTTTGAATTTTTTTCATAAAGACATGGTTTGTACAATGTAGCATGTGCATTACGTGAACTAGTGAACGAAGGAATCTCAAATTGTAACTACAGTTTTGTCCCGTTTCAGGATTCAAGAATACAAATGAACACTTAAGTATGGCAAGCCTGCTGGGGTTCTCCATTGATAAAGAATGTAAATCTTAAGCAAACATTTTATTGACTATAAGTGGGCAGCAAAGTATTCCTCTGATATGAGGTAGTTCAAAGTTGTATCAGAAGAGTTCTATCAGCTATTATTTTTAGTGTCTGGTGTTTGGAGGGATGGCAGATTTCCACTCTGCTGTACTAGCTCACTGTTAGCATAAGGATGCTCTGCCAGTGGCGTATCATAGATCAGCCTGCAAATTTTCAAGAACAAAATGTACTGGCAGCATCAGATGGGCAGGAACACTGAGGAGACAAAATGCTTTGTCATTGTTAGGTAGTGCTTCTATGCTTAAACATGAAAATGAAAAGAAAGGCAATTGAATCATCCCTACAGCATACTCAACCAATGTGGTTTTTCTCTGTGTTTTCTCATACAGCAAAAATACGATTTATATCCAGGAATCATGGGATATAGTAGGCTATTGACATTAATACAAGGAAACAAGCAAAAAGGCATATTTCACTAGGGCCGTTTTTATCACCTCAGACTTATAGGTAATAGCACAGAAAATGTAATAGAAAAATACTGAAAATATCCAAATCCCTCACAAGCAGAGAAAATAGGATAACAAAACCAACTAGAAGTGATTTGGATTCTTGATGGTAGATTAAACTCCACCAAAAAGGTACATATGTAATCAGAAATGGTTTCCCTAGATACAGCCGGTGTTGTACGTCCTATAGCTCTGTAAAGAGATCAGTCACCCCACCCTTGCTTGTACTTCCAGCAAGAATGTCAGCTAATGTGAAGCATCATGGTATTTTGTCAGATGCAGGCATCTGTCTGGCAGAAAATCATCTTGCTTTACAGCAGCCACTGAGCAGATGCTAGTGACTGTGCATTTTTGCTTCTGAAACCATAATTCTCTATGATAGGCTTGGTACCTTAGCGGTAAGACAGAAAGACAGTCCAAAGCACTGAATGCTGTGTCTTTGAGGGATGAGGAGCTCTAGAAGCATCTGTCAATTCCCTTTGTTGTAGGCTTGGTAGAACAGCCATTTTATTATGAAATAATTGTGGCTTGATTCTCTGATCAGTTGTTGCTGCTGCTTCTCTGGCCCAGCACTACCCCCCCACCAAATCATATGGTGAGACCAGTTACAGAACTGGCTAGAAAGCAACTGACATTATCCAGCAAGGATAAAAAAAAAAAAAAGTAGATAAGCAGTCTGTTCCAGGCCATATAACTATATAAGACGAGTGCTGGCACATAAGAGAGTGCATGATGCTTTTTGGTGGAATAACAAGTTTATCATAGGTAGCTATGTAATAGTATTAGGCATTTGGCATGTTCATTTGTGACAGAAAGCATTCTATTTGGTTCAGTTACTTCCCAAACGTAAAGCACTATTTATGTACACGATGACAAGTAGCCATATTCTAGAACTCCTGTAATCTCTGTTTTTTATAACAGAATGCCAAACATGGGTCAAATTAACAATTATAATAAATTATACCTATGCAGAGTAAGCATAAGAAAGCTTTCCTATTTGACATGCTTTGATGAGAAAGTATTGGTAACTTATTCATGTGATTTGTCATCAAATTATCTTTATCTTATTTTCTTTAATTTTTTTAGAAAATAATTTAAAATGCCTCTTGCAAAACTTGAATCTGAGATTATTTTAAATAATTCACTGATGAAAGCACTAGAAAGCTTTACAGATACATACAGGGTCATCTTAAACAGATGACGTAAATGTTCTATAAAGTTTTTGAAGAAAGCTGGATAGCTTGTTTTTCTAATTTTCATAATCGTAGACTATCTTGTAAAACTAAAGCAATTTCATTGGCTATGCACCAACACTGCTTATACCAGCTCAACTCCTAGTGATTCTTAAATGCACACGCTCAAGGGGTAGAGGGAAGCGATTTATAATTTGCTTGAAAAGTGAACAAATCCATCACAACAGAGTAAGTGGAGAAGTACATTCCCTTACTTGGAATTTAACACTTCAGCTGGTACCAGGCAAACATGGTCTCCCAGATACACAGATAATCACAGATAATCACAGATAATCAAAGTTTATTTGAACATATGGGAAAAAATGATATTGTATAATTTCCTTTTATTTGTGTTTTTCAACAGTCTGCCTTGTTTAATAAATAGTTTAACAACTTCTCTTCAGTTTCCATAGGTTAGATCGTATTATGCCTGCTAATACCCGTTTGTAAAAACAAAAATAGAATCAGACATTTCTCGGTTTTATTCAGTACCTCTTATATCAATGTGTTGGTGAACAAAACTGAGTGTTACCTAAACAGATTTCATGTACTGATAAAATTAGAAGTATTGTACTTTATAATCCAGGGCAATTTACATGTGGACCTTAGTCCTGATTTGGACCATGAATAGATTTTATTATGTACTTTTTAATATTATGTTTTATTATGCCAATGTCTCACACTGTTGCAGGAATAAAAACATGGATAGGAACTGTCTATTGCTTACCTTTTTGTGGTTCCTCAAAAGCAACTATAATAATACTGTAATACCAACAGGAAGTTTGAAGTGTTGAACCCTGGTCCTCTAACAGCCTGTGTGAATAGTGCGCTACTACATTGAAGTAAACCAATACCACAAATTGTGTCATTTATTTTCGTATCATAGAATAATAGAAAAAATTAAGTTGGAAGGGGATGCTGGAGATCATCTACTTCTGGTCAACCTTCCTGGTCAGACAGATGTCAGGTTTGGGGTAACAGCTGAGCAAGAGTTCTACAAATCGGTGTTTTCCAGCAAGAGGTCAGACCTCACATTGGGAACCTCAGCCTATTCATAAATTTGGACTTTAGTTGGAAAAGGCTGGTAGAGAGAGAATACTATCTGAGTATCTCTTGTATTAGAACTCAATGCCAAGATCAAGCCAATAATAAGCAATTAGGATTTTATTTCATTTCAGTATATAGTGAACTATATATGCACCTGCATTTTCTTCCTCTTTCTCCCTGCTTTCCTCTTTTTGCCTCTCCTTCATCCACCATTTATGAACCATTTTCCCCATTCTGTATCAGTACAGCATCTCACAACAAATACATGTAGTGGCATTCAGTGGAGTGTCAGCATACATGATCAGCACCTGATTTTTTCTATCTAGGCCTGCACAACTACCCTCATTGTCTTCTTAGCAATACGTTTAGTATGGATAAAAGAAGACCTGGCATTCTTATTTTGAATCAGGGTATCAGTCCTAGTTTGCTGTGATGGACTAATAACTTCAAATACTATGTGCCTTTCTGAATCTTCAATTTGATGCAAAGAATAGGAAGTTAGCGTAGGGGGGAATTTCATCCCTGTTAATCTGCTAATTTTACAGGTACAACTCACATCCATGCAGTGCTAAGAAAGTATTTCACAAACACTCTTGAAAAGGTGCAACTCATAAAATAGATCTCTGAAGCTGACAGAAGCTTAACATATACAGTGCTTAAAACGCACTGAACAATCCCAGTCCTCTTTCTTACTAACACCTCAACACACACATACTTTTTTGCAGAGAGTCCTGCCAAAAGCACTTGGACTAAGGCTGTAAATAAAGTTATGTGCGTAGGAAGGAGGTAAATGAGTGACAGAGAATTAAAAGAAAAGTATTTTCAGATTGTTATCTAGACTAAGCTCACAAAATCAAAGCAGAAAACAGTTTAATTCCAAAGAAATTGTAAAGCTCAATTAATCAAAGAAATCTGCTAACAACTGTTTTCTGTAGTGTTTTCATTGAATTCACTGTGTTGAATACATTTTTATTTACTGGTAACTTTTCTCCCAGTGTAGTACTATTCCACTGTAGTTTTGACTGCTATCAAGTATTTTTTGTCATATAGAATTTGTGGGTAAAAGCTTGAAATCTAGGTGAGAAGACAGGAAAATCTGTAATTTGAAGCATTTTACCTTTAAAAATGAGATTATATGACAGTTACTCACCTCACACCTTGTGTGAGAAGTTCAACCCAGTACATCTGTTTGGCTAACTTCTAAACCTTGCTGTTGCTAGTGCAATAATGCTGTATGATCACAGGCCGTATTGCAGTTTATGGAACAACTGCATTAGTCTAAGTTGAAAAAAAAAAGAAGGAACTTCTGGGCTGGGACTCTGAGCACCAGAATAGGAATTCCCTCATTTTTCCCTGGACTGCATATGCACAATTTTTAAGGTCTTAAGTCACAGGACATGAGTCCTGGACTGAACTCCCTAGTCCTAGAAAGTTTCAAAGATCATTTTTCTGATCGTGACAGAGGGGAAAAGAGATGAAAAATATATGTAAATGGAGGGATATGTCGTATGGGCCAAAGTGATAGGAAAACAGACTTCAATGTCTATTGGTCTTAGGACCAAGATTAAACTAATTGTTTCATATACAAATTCACAGGGGCTACATCCATTTTACTTATTCTGTACTTAGTAATTTCAGCCGACTTCACTGCAGCATTCCCATCAGCCATTCCCACCACCGTGCACCACAGCAGGGATCAAGTTATCTTCCTAGGCATTACCCTGACCCATAGTCAGACAGGAATTAAAAGCACTCTGGGCTGACTCATTGCCTGGGTGTAATGGAAGTGTAACCACTGACTGGTGAGCAGGCTTCTTACTGCTAATCCAGAAGATTTACATACATACACCTTTACATTAAAATATCCCAGTGGGAATTCAGAGCTAGATCTAGTAACTTCAGGTGAAAATAAAGAAAGCTGTTACGTTCAGACCATTATTGTTCATGCTGCTTTGTGAATTTATTTCTTTAAATTTTCCACTTGTGCTCCTGCCAAGAGAGATCTATTAGACAGAAAGCAGCAAGAGTAAAACTTTATCATTTTGTTTCAAACTATAAAATAATTTACATCACATATTTTACTTACTTTTGTCTTTTTTTTTTTTTTTTTTTTGAAACCACAAACATTCCAGCATCACACTGTAGGAATAAGAATAACAATAGAAAGCATAACCTTTTGCATAGTATTAAATGAACAGACAGAGTAAGTTCTTTATTTACAATTATTGTCTAGATAAAAAAATTCATAAAAACAGATGAATGAACATATATTAATAACCCCTAGTGGGATGGATTGCCAATGTACCACTGTATTGTTGTCCACAAATCTCATGCTGCTAAGTACAGTACGTAGAGAGCGAGCATTTATATATTGCAGGGAATTTTAACAAACTGATCATTTTGGGTTTTGATCCATTGTTCCCATCACAGAGAGGTCAAGCAATAAAAGAAAGGAATTGTGATGCACGACTTGTAGTTGAAAGGTCATAGCTATTCTGCTTTTAAAAAAAAAAAAGTCTATCATTTATCATATACATAAAGCACAGTCTCTGCTCACAAAAGCCCAAGTTTTCTATGCATCTCAGTTTATATACGTTTTACTATATATACACAGAATGCAATGTTCATTTTCTTAACAGTTTTCAAGTCTGCAAATGGTACCTTAGGGAGGGGTACTCCTACAGGAAAATTCAAAAAAAATGAAACCAAGAAAAATATGAAGAGTGTTTGAAAATAAAAAGGCAAACAGTCAGTGTTAAGATGCTGAAAATAAATTGTTCCAGTATTAATAGCTTCTGTAGATGTTCAAGTCCAAAGCTAGAGGCTTCCCTGTAAATAGATAACACTTTTTTTTCTTCTGAATATGGTATCCCAAATAGGCCATAGAAACCCAATACATGTTATACAAAGGTTAATCACCATATTTACAAAGCGAACAAACCTGACTGAGTTTCAATCACTTTGTTGCTAGGAGTTAGCTAAAATAATTATGTTTTCATGCTAGCTTTTTACTGTTAAGAAACGGGTCACACTATCTGTTGAAAAGAGAGTTGTATATGCCTTCAAAGACCTGTTCTGTTGTTCAGTTAAAAGTTTGGATCAGATAGCAAACTAAGAGTTTGAGCCAAAAACATTCAAGCTTCTACACAAAAGTCCGGAAGCTGGCAATTCAAGCTGATTAGATTTTTACCTGGCTGAATAGTCTTGATGCACCCTGAAAACATTTTAGTCAGTTCAGTCTGCAGTTTGGCCATGAGTCTAATCTTGTTTTGGAGAGTTCTGGCTTGGTTTAGTTCTTGTGACTGCAGAGATGCACCACTTTATGAGCCAACTTTAAGACAACCAGTAATACCTTAACTTCTCAATTTATCAAGCTAGTTTGAGAGTGTTTTCCAACACATCTGGCATAATCAGTTGTGTAATTCAAAATGTCTTTTGCACTGTACAATTATGGAAAAGATCATATGCTGAAAAGTCTCCAAGCAAACTTTATATTAAATACAAAAATTATTTATGAAAAATCTGTGATCCACAAAGTGCTTAGCATTCAAGTGGTTGACATAGCAATTATATAAGCTCATAATTTTTAAGTTATCAGGGCTGTTACCATCTTGAAAAAATATTTTTTACCCTCCATACTGCAGGTTTTCAAAATAGCTTTCTTCGTAGAAAGCTCAAGGTAAAATAATGTATTACTGTGTTACAGTATACCTTGTGACTACAGGAAGACAAGCTTGGTTAAAAAAAAAAAAAAACAAACACACAAAGCACATCTCAATATACAATTAATAACGTTTCATTCAAACCTAATAGTGCAGAAATTATATTTTTCTTTAAAAACCAAAGCAACAACCTACAGTGATTTTCATCCAAAATGCCAACAGCCCGTACTTTGCAAGTAATAAGGAAATAAATGCCTAAATTACTAACTGAAAAGGATTAACACAAAATATCACAATATTTTAACATTAGTTTTATCTCCATATAGACAAACCAAATATAACTTATTTTAAATTATATTTATAAACTCAACTCAGTTTCATATAATATCTCTCTAAAATTATTTTGGAAGCCATTGCCATATGTTTAAAGAATGAAATGGCCTCCGTTATTGTATGTTGCACCAAAAGAAATTCAAGCAGATTATCAGAGGGAAAAAAAAAAAGAGAGAACCTGATCATTTTGATTTTTATTTGAAACAAAGGAAGCCTGTTTTACCTCCCTGTATATAGGATCACAATGCTACATCCAATGTGTTATATTTTGGCTTCTTTTGTTATTTACTAGCAGTATCTACATTATTTAACAACAACAAAAAAAAAATTAGGCAGAAATCAGAACAGAGTTGTAATAAAATACCCAGAGTGTGATATTACAGACATTTTCAATGAGCTGAGCTGAGCCATTTTTATACTACTTCGGCAGGAAGTGCTTTCTTAACCCTACAAATAGTTAAGGATATTATCTACAGGTTTGTAAACAAATTACATTCTTTTTTAGGACATAAATAAGTTANCTCTCTATATATAGTCTCATAAATGTTTAAGTTCCTCGTCCAACTGGTGCAAATCTACTGTGCAAGTTAAGCTTTGCAACTTCAAAAAAGTTATTTAAATTAATCTATACAATTGAGTCCATGCCACACAAGCATTTCAAAAAACTCACAGACCAGTGAATTGGATAAATAGCCTCAGAAAGAAGTCCTCTGCAGTTCCTGCTTAAGGAGGAAAAAGAAAGGAAATAAAAAGAAACAGAAAGAGAGAAAGAAGGGCCAGAAGTGTACAGTACATTCATGCAGGAGGATTTTTTTGTTTGTTTTTCTGAAAGGGAACAGGGGGTATGTAAATCAGCCATTCATTCCTTCCCCAAAACCATTGTGATCAACAATTCATTCACTTATCTCAGAGTGAATAAGAGTTCAAACAGCTTTTCAGCCAGCAATGTTTTTAATATATATATTTATATATTTCGGTTGCTGTGGGTTTTTTTATTTTATTATAATTTTTTTTGCAGTGACCTTTTCAGCTAAAGTGATGTCTCCAGGCTATGTATTGGGCTTCCTGGACTAGAAGAGGTAGCTGATTTACTTGTATCAGTTGTAAGATTTATTCCACTGTCGATAGCACTGTTGTTCTTGTTCAGCGAAGACGGTGGACTCGAGTTTTTCTTGAGAGCAGGGTCTTCTTCTAGGTCTGTATCATCAATGAGTGGGATGTGGGGCTGGGAATCTTCTATCCTAAATTCAGGATGAGTCATAAAGTTGTGAATAGAGGTTCTAGATTCTGGTTTTTCTAAGCCTTCATAGAGAGAGCTACGGAATGCCTTCACGACGCGGATCTGGGGGGAGAAAAGGAAAGAGGTGTCAGAGGCAGCATCTTCAAAGGGCAACGCTGTGTTAGAGAATACTTTGTGAAAAATGTAGCATATNGTGAATTACATTATTAAACAACAAACTTTTTCATTTTCTGTGTCTCAGTTGTAAAACTGTAAAGTTAAATGCTGGAAGTGACACAATTTATGCCATATATGCAGTGTTTAAACTGGGTCAGCTGACTTATGCCAGGGTCAATCTAATGTCATTAACCACCTGACAGTAAAAACGCTGGTGAAAATAAACTAGGAGACTGAGCCCATTAGACTGTCGGGGGCAGTGCACACTGCTTGCCCAGTAGGAAATGAACAGAGTGAGGAGCATTGCAGAGTGGGAACACTAAGTGCGTGGGCAAAGGAGGGATGCTGTCTGTATCTCAGTGACCTACCAGTTCTGAAAAGAAGTGAAGGTTTGTGCTGGTGTACTGCTGAAAAAAACATAACTTTTTGGAAAGGGGCAGAGGGGGCGAGGAACCTANAGAGGCAGCATCTTCAAAGGGCAACGCTGTGTTAGAGAATACTTTGTGAAAAATGTAGCATATGGTTAGGGCAGTGCAGGCAGCTGAAGTCCATAGTCTCTGGATGTTATATGCATAAACGAGTGGCTCAGTTATGTGCATTTTGAATATCTGTATCAACTGCAATATTAAAATAAATCAAGTTTAAAGCCATCAAAGAACTGATGGGAAGTACTGGTTAAAGAAAGCGAACGTCCACTCGTGTGGTACATCCCTAGTAAAAGACAAGCCATGTTAATTGTAATGCAAATGTAAAACCATGCATGTTGATAGTTTTGCAGTGAGTAAGTAGGAAGGCTTTTTTAATTAAAAAAGTCTCTTTTGTATTGTTAAAAAAACATTACACATAACATATCACACTTCACAAACAGAAAAGCACAGAACACAGACATGGTTGGATGGGTACGTATGAGACACACACAGGAGCCAAGTGTAAAAACTACAAGTAATACCAATGTTTTAAAGCAAAATCTAAATGAATGCAGCCAAGAGCACAAAAAGCCAAGCAGACAAAGTACTAAGCATAATCATGCTACCACAGGGGAAAAAAAAAAAATTCACAGTTACCACATGAACAGAGATAACTTGCACACACAATAACTACACTTGGAAGCCTGGATAATGTGAACATAGTATTGTTGAACCAACTTTTATTTTTCCTTCATGCATATGTGAGGTAAACACTCGAGTATAGGGGGGAGGGAGGGAAGGAAAAAACAGAATGGCAAAACGTGATCTGTCGGCAAATGTTTTATGACTAAGTATGAGTTCTATCCTTCTACTTCCATATAGTCCATGAGTGAATTTTTAGCATCTCTTAGAGGGGAGACCAAAACACAGGCAGAGGCAGAAAAGGTGCAAGCAGGCATTGTGAAAGCTTCTCCACACACATTTGAAATGGTTTGGTGATTGGCATGTGTATCTTTTTACATGTAAATAAGCTGCACATTATTGGTTGGCCTAATAAATCACTAACTTGTAAAGCTTTAATTCCTCTTTTAATTGGCAGACTGCATTTTAGTAATGGCATGGGGTCACAGTGTTAACAGCTGTGGGATAAAGCGGATCCTGTGGTTGGAGTTGTCCAAGTCGTACAGAATTTCAGCACATTTGAGAAAGAGGCTGACTTGTATTTTGATCTCCTTGACCTTTGTCCTTGTTTATGTTCTCTAAATTTGGATATTCATCATCTTTCAAAAATCCTAATAGCAGAAGTCATGCCATCTTCAAATACATGGCCTTCGGTCAGTACAAATACTCTCCCTTCTCTTTATACCTACATTTGGTAACAGCAGGGCACAGTACAAAAAGTAGTTCATGTGACTGCTTATCCTCAAAATAAGAGGATTGGAGTGGTACAGAAAAGCTTGTCCAGCCATTGGGATTCTAGACAATTATAGGAGG
This sequence comes from Pelecanoides urinatrix, assembly GCA_013400755.1. Lineage (NCBI taxonomy): Eukaryota > Metazoa > Chordata > Aves > Procellariiformes > Procellariidae > Pelecanoides > Pelecanoides urinatrix. The sequence goes on along the minus strand of VZTQ01009408.1, from coordinate 23,009 downwards.
TTGGCAGAGATGCAAGATAAGATGAAGATAAGAAAAACAAATTTTACACACTACAATCATATAGTGTACCTAACACCTCTTTGAGAGAGCACCTGGAATTATAAACCAGGGTTTTACGAGAGCTGAATCTCTTTGAGTTGTGCTGTGCTATGTGATGGTTCTGTATAGTGAACAAACAGACTGGATAAGAGATTCATTTGCATTACTAAAGATAGGATTTGAACTCATGGAGAAGAGGTGACATACTAATTCGCTTATTATCTATGGCTTTCCATCTTGTATTTTAAAGTGCAAAGTAATTAGTTTAAACAATGAAAAAAATAGTATGTTTTTTCAAGGCAATCTTAAAAACATGTTACCATATCGTCCTATTTTAAATCAGGAAACTTTCTGTAACATGCTTACTTTATAGTATGGGCTGATATGGTGACATTTTCTGCAAAGCTACCTATTATTTCTGCTATCTAAATAAAAATAACAGTCATCTCATACAGTTCCAGCTGTTCGCTATATCTTATCAACTAATAAAATAATTTCATTCTCTTGAATATAGCCACTTCTTATTGCATAGATTTAGGTTCTATTTGCCAGCTGGATTCTTTTTAATAATGGTAAAGTAAATTTTTACTTAAATAAAAAGGTTTGCAATTTGGTATTATGCTTCAACAGATCCAGAAGAATCCAATGAAAGTAAAGCTTTACTTCAAGTCACAAACTGTATTTAAGCCTCTACAGGTTAGCAAGGGAGGAACTGATTTCAGTTTATGAGGCTCCAAGTTCCGTAGTAGGGAAAGCATCTATATTGCATTTAATGCCAAAATTTGGCATCTAATTTGCATTTAATACCAAGCTTTTAGTCAATCCAGCTAGCTGACTAACATCTTAACACAGCTGAGGGAAACTATAGATTTAGGTTGTATTTGAAAGCCAATTATGAAAACCTGCCTGCCATGACCTGAATTTGGTACTCTGCAGTGACTGCTTGAACTAATAATCCATTGAAAGAAAACACTACACTAACATCTTTTGCTTAGGTGTGTCTACACAACAATCTGAAGATATAATTGCAGAATATACAATCAGCCAGCAGGCATATCATTTTGCGTGAAGATCTGTGGCAAAGTTTTGGCATGGACTGTTCCAGTCTTGCAGGAATATTTAGATCGTACTAGAATAGCTTCTACTTGTTCATAGTGATTTTTACTGGAAATAGTAGCTTAGAACTAGTTCAGACCTGCTGACACCTAAAGTATCTTCTGAACGCAACAGGAATGTAAGGGCCAAACTTGCACAAATCCCTAAAGCTGAGAATACATAGAGTTAGCTTTCTAGTAAGTTTTCTTCACTAAGAAGCTGTAGAAAACTACCTTCTTTTCTTAAAATTTCTCTACAGTTTCAGAGACATATGTATGTTTTCCACTAATTTTTCACTTAAGGAGAAACTCCCTCCCCAGCTTTAAATTTTGCATATTTACCTTGGCATCTAGAAGAAAACATTTATTTTTTTAGTGCCACACCTTATTCAGTGACAGAATTTCTGCTTTACAATATAATTCAAAATCTTGTTCATAGTCTGTCCCCCAATGCATCAAATTATTGCTTACAGGAACAAAACTTACTTCTTTCATTATGTTAGTGGAAACAAAGGTAGAGGGTTTGTCAGATACAGAGGTGGCATTTTAATTTCCATATAATAATACTACCATATTTAAGCTAAGAACTGACAAAATATTATTCACCCAGAGTTACATGGCCCAACAGCAACAAATTCTTTTAATACTTCAAGATTTGAAGTAGTATCTGGTGTAAAAATGTTTAGGGGCTCTGCTGAAACGAAGCCCAATTACTTTTTTGAAGATAAAATAAAGCGGATGAATTTCATATAATGTTGTTATGGTTGTACAGCATGTAAAAGCAGGGACATACCCATGATGGATAGAACCTAGAAAGTGTTGGTTTATTATGAACTATGTAAAGTTCATGTAATGATATTTCTTTATGATACTGACAATGCCAAGGGAAGACAAACAGTGTGATAAAGCTCCCTTTTCTCACGGTAATGGAGACAACAGAAAAAAATGAATTGCTTTTAAACAAAAGACTATGGGGACAACACTTCAGGACATTTTTGACATTGCTATCAGTTTCCACTTCTTTCTTCTCTGTAGCTGTAATAGAAAAAACTCTTCAGTTTCATCCCATCTTGAAAGTTAGATTTATTATACTGCATCAGGCAAGAAAAATAAAAGAAATAGAATTTTAGATACTACAAATTTTTCCCATCAGAAGAAAAAAGATGACGTTCAGAATCTCACTCCTAAGTATAACAATCTAGGCAAAATACACAAGGCCTGTTAAGCATCAACAGGTGTATTATGGTTGGTAGTGTGTGGGCTTATACTCGAATGTTTACCTGGCTTCATATAAGCCAAGTATCTTGAGTTTGGTTCACATTCATTTCAGGCTCAAGGTTAAAGACTCACAACCTCTTTTTATTTCACTCTCTCCTGCTGAACCCTTTTGTCCAATGTTCTCTAGCCCTCTGGGAAAACAAACACATTTAATATTCAGACAGTAGAGAGTAGGGCACTGCAAAAGCAAATAAATTCAATACTGAAAGATCAGTAAGGTGATTAGTATAAAATTGTAAACAAGAGGTCAATTTTGCAAAGAGATGCCAACTCTTATGTATAATTGATACTATTCTATATCAAGACTATAGCTATACAAAGGTAAATGAGTTTGGTCAAGTACTATTGCATGTGTAAAGCTTTGAAATAGAAGGCATATCTTCAGTATATTTGTTTTTATTTATTTTTGAATCCTCCTCGTATTTTGGGGGGGAAATCAGATTAGGTATCCACAGGAGAAGATACTGCATGTATTGGAGTCACCTGTAAATGTTGTGGCTAGTATGTTCTGGATTGTATGATGCAGAAGTTGAGCAAATTCAAAGATAAAAAAACCCAGTAAATTTTAGAAAAATTATAATTTCTAGGTTTCTGCTTTAATGAGTGAAACATTATCTGTGCTACTCTCTTTCTACATAAATATGCAGTAAATCCAGTAAGTGCTGCTGAAAAGTCAAACCACATGCAGCAAGAGCAAAATAGAATACCTACATATTCTCTGAAATGCTCAGGCCTGATTCTCATTTCACAAAAGGTTCATGTGGCTATTATTCGACTGAATTTTAGAGCATGAGATCATATGCACAGGTTCCACTTTCCCTAGCATATCTCCTTTATTAGAGGATTGTTGCAAAATTATGGAGTCTGACCTTTTTTAATCATATTTGGCAAAGTTTATATTATACAACCCTTTGAAAGAACGTATTTCTGCATTAGGAGTCTAAACCTTCTTGCCATGCCCTATCTCCAGTTGAGGACTTGGTTTTATATTTAGACTTTAAATCTGGTTAGTTTCCCTGCAGGGAAGATATACAGAAGTTGATTTTGATCTTGCATATCCCAGCAGGATTGTGAAGTCTTGGTTATAACCAGTGGGAACTTCTAAGCCTTAGTATGGTATTTCTGTCTCTAGTCTAATGATGTTCCCAAATGGTGCAACTTTTATAAATGTAATTTTAGATGTGGACTTTGTTGAAGTTCTGCTTGTTCCATTTCCTCATGTGATGGTTATACCATGTTGCCCCAGAAAGAAGCTGACATTTTCACTAAGGCTGGTATGCCCACTTGACTTGGTCTGTGATCTGAATATAGATCGATATTGGACAGTAATCTTTGCCTTAACATTTATTAAAATAGAAGTTTGGGGTTTTTTTAAGAAATTTGTTCCCATTTTTCTTCATGAGAAAATTTGAGCCAAACTTGAGATTTTATCTTAAGATTTAATTGTAAGGTCTGTCCAGCTGCATGATGATTACATTTATAGGAAACTAAACATGTAAGAAATATAGAAAAGCAAAAGCTGCTGGAACAGTAAATAATTTTTCTTGATACAAAAGAATCTGATTTTCATACACAACAGATTACAAATAGCTAAGCTAAGCTCTCTCTTTAAAATTATCTATTAGAAAATGGACTGTAATATGCACTAGAATTCAGCTTGCTGGATGTCTTACGTTACTTTGACACAATTTGCAGATGCCTATGCCCTTGTGCCACTCCGAGGCAAATGTTGCATGTGTAAGGCTTCTACCTATAAATGACAGTTTTTTGGCAAGTTTAATAAATGTCAACTATGTTTTAATTAAAGGGAGAATGAAAAATTTTTATTTCTATGCAATTAGCTCCACTTTTGAAGATAGTATCTGCCTCCAAAAAGTGAACCAGAGCAAAAATACAGCCTTAAGGATCCTATGCTCTTCTTTTTCTTGAAAACACTTTAAAATCCAACCAACCAAACAAACAAAAAAACCAAAAACCTTCAGAAACCTTTATGATGGCAAATACTTCTAAAAATATTTTGTGATTGTTTGGTAAGATTTTAATTGGCTGCTATAAAATTTAGAGTCATCACTGTGTAGTTTTTCCTTTGACACCCTTACAAGTGGCTTGTTTGAGGCCACTGTTGCTAGAGTTAATATAAAAAGTTGTAAGTGATTCCATGAAATATTCACTTCTAAAAATCTCAGACAAAAATGACAGACCTCAAAAAAGAACAAAGAAAAAGGAACTTTGCAAATACAGAAATTACAGCAGGTTGATGATCTGGGAGGTTGCCTTTTGGTGGGGTTTGGTTTTGTTTGTTTGTTGTTCCCCCATTGTTTCCTACACAATATTTTTTAACTATAACCTTTTATGAAAGAATGGAGGATTTTTTGTAAGGGACCTGCAGTTTCTGACTGCTTCCACTTAGGAACAGTATTAACTATATATGAGAATGAGAGGACGGAGGACAAGTACAAAGGCATATTAGATGTGCGTCTTAGAAAATTGGAAACCATGTTCTTTTGAAGGGGTTACCTACTCATAATAGAAACAATGTCTGAAAACCAGATATAAACAGATTAGGATAAAGAACAACTTGTTTACTTTGTGTACAGTTAGATCTACTCATCCTCTACCTAACTAAGCAATCTAGTAGTAAAGGCTTTAAGCATATACTTAATTTTAAGCACAAGCTAACATTTTGTGTTACTAATTCTGAGCTTCAAAAGTGAAAAAGATGCTTTATTGCCCCACTGGATCTGATTTTGTTCTCCCAAAATAAAACGTAGAAAGAAATGCATATAAAATATACCAAAGCTGGTATGGGATAGCCTGGTATCCAAACCCACTTTTAACTCTGTCGTGTAACAGCTTTCCAATGATAGAAGATTGTGCATGTGTATGTGTGTCTGTGTGTTCATGCACACGATACGACAAAACCTGAGAACTTGGCCAAGACCATATTGCGTACAGAGCCTTATTCTTCCCACATTTTCATGTTCTGTAGCCTAAGTGTGTGCATATTGAATATGTGTGCATATTTAGTTTGCATTTAAATAAATTTTCTATTTCTATCAGAGTATATAAAATGCCAGGTTTCAATTTGCAGAAATATTCACTATGTTTACTCAAAGCTGCAACATTTTTCAAAAGAGAGCAAAGACTCATAATATGGACCTCATTGTTATCAATTCATGGTGACATGCAGAAATTTGTAATTGGTAAAAACAGCGTGACAGCTAAAAAGTATCAGCATAACTAGGGAAACTGTAGTACTGTTGTAGATATTCCTTTGTATAAATTGCTTTTAATTAAGGTATTCCATGACCCTATGAAAGACTTGAATGTGCCATATTTATGAATAGCTGAAAAATTCTGGTAATAACTTGCTAATCTGTTTCACAAACTACTGTAGATGTGGCTGCATTTCACAGGCAGATTTCTTTTTAAGCATGCACTAACCTTTGAATCAAACATTAATCTGCCCAAAAATACTAGAAAAAAAAATTTTTTTTAAATTCCAAAATGTTTTATAAATCTGCAGAAAAAATCTCACAGAATGGTGAGATGTCACAATGAACTATATATTAAAAAGCTATACAATTAGTAAAGAACTGCATAAATACTCTGTTAAGACTTACTTACTGATAGAGCATCACATGATTCTTTTATTTTTTGTTAAGTATTAATATCAGAATCTCTGCATTTTGGGCACCCAACATGACACCTGAAATATCCCAATTGTTGCAACATGCTGAGCACCATTTCTCTGAAAATAAACCTTCCTGACACTATCTCATATTGGGCCCTTTCAAGTATTAGACCCTTCTGTCTTTGCTATACCCTTAAGGTTTTCCCTTGATACTCCCCAAAATATATCTACATATGCAATATTTTTAAGATTCCTAAAGAGAGAGAAAGGCTTCAAAATCAGAGGTACAATTATCCCATTATTCCCTTCCACCCCATAGGAAGAAGGTAATGATTCAGGGTTTAATTCATTCTGAGCAGCTAAGAGGAAACAAGTCAGTCCTGTCTCACCACATACATTTTAAGTAAGGAGCTGAAAAGTATACTAGATGTGCATTTTGCAAATGAAATTTTCTCAGAAAATGACAGTTCACAAAACCATACCCTATTTCTATGAAATTTGGATTAGGAAACGTTTTCCAGGTTCTGAAAGATGAACAACCAACTGAAAATACACAATTTAAAAATAAAAACCAATTTTTTTTTTTACTTTGCTTTTTCACTGTCATTCATTAGGTTTGTGTCATTGCATTAAATCAAAACTTTCTCTAAGGATTATAATTTGAAGCACACACTGGTTTGATACTAAACAGACATTATATTGCAGTAATAAAATACTAACAGTCCAGAATAACCACTTTAAAAGGCCCAATCTCCTCTGCAATGAAGATACATATCTCTGGATAGCTTAACAAATCAATCATACGTTTTTTATTTTACTCAATAAATGTGGCTATAATGATGAGCTCTGTAGACCTGTTTTATTTTTCCAAATAGAGACATCAAAGACCGTAGCAGATTATGCTTTCTCCTATTAATTAACTTCAGCCCATAACCTAGTAAGGCCTTTGTCAAGATGCAAGATTATTCAATTCTTAGTTGCTCTGCTGCAATGAAGAGAAGAGAGGGAACATAAATTGTCTATTTTAATTTTATTAGATCTGTCCTTTCAGACTGCTGGCTACAGGATGTTACTGAAACATTTACCACAGCAGAATGATTTGCTCTCTGTTTTCTGCTCAAATGTAGAAATGCTATTATGGTAAATCATTCCCTGGATAAAAGCCTGGTTTGTGTGCGGTGGTTTGTGTCCTGTTCAGTGTGGAAATGAGGGAACTTGGGCTCTGAGTTCTCAGAAGCAGGTTACAGTGCTTGTGGCACAGCAGTGGCACGCAGCTCAGAAGCGCCTTTGCTTCTCTTGATCATGCTGCTGCCCTGAAACGGTTGGTGCTGTTGGAGTAAAAGTTAGCAGGCCAAACTTCCCAAGAAAAGACAGGAAAAGATACAACTTTTCTCCAAGGAGCAACTGTCAAAGTTGGAACCTTAATGGCTCTTTGGGTTCCTCACAAAAGCAAAGTTTCTCCTTTGACTTTTAATTCCAACAGAACTTCTAATGCATGTCTAAATGCTTGATGTTCTAATACTGAGGGGGTTTGCACTCAAACTGAACGGAAAGGTCAAGCTTCCTTTTTTTCTGCAGGAGTTCTGGAATTTTATTTCCTTTTCTTGTCTGTCTTGTCTCTGTCTGCCTTCGCTCTGTCTGTTGGCCAGACAGACAAGACTGGCTTCTTGTCTGTGTGCCAACTTTTCACTAAAACTTGCATAAGGAATATACTGCATTATTTTGTAAAGTAAGTGACAAGCTTGTAAACTGACTTCTATAAATTTAAATATTCTTTTAATGCGGGCTATGCTGTAGAACAAAATAGCTACTTACAGTCCTGAATAAATAAAAATAAAAATATAAAAACAAAGTTAGATCTGTAAAAGTCTTCCTGAGCAACTGGAATTTTACGGGTAGTGAAGCAGCCTTTTCATATTAGCTGCTTCAAAGTTCTTATTCACTTCACTACCTTTTTACTAGATGCTTTGTCTGCATCTAAAGGAAAGCTGTGTCAGGATTTCAGTGTTTAGAAACCTGCTTCTTCTAACAGAGAAATTTGTTACCACATTTATTTTGTTGTTTCAACACTGCCCTTTAACTTGCCTAGCTCCCTCCTTCCTTAATGCTTACCTCTCAGTGAATATAGAGATAACAAATCTATTCTTTCACCATTCATGTAAACCCTAATCCCTTAGCCCTGCATCATAAACTACATTCTCTATATCCTTGTTCCTGTGCTAATTAGAGCACATCTTTCTTGGACATGAGTCACCTATATTGCACTCAGTCTTCCAGATGGAATAATCTTTTATCTGACAAGCTGTATTGCTTAATATTTGTAGAATCATTTAAAGTACATATTTTATAAGCAGTAGAAAATATATCCACTGAGATTGAGAAAACATAACACAGAAGCCTCAAATAAAACCAGAATCTCCATACACTGGGATAAAAAATGACTAGAAATTCCTGTCTTAACAGTAAGTTGACAAAACGTGCAATGAATCACGGAGAGTATCTACTGCACACAAAGTAATCATGNGAGGAAACAAGTCAGTCCTGTCTCACCACATACATTTTAAGTAAGGAGCTGAAAAGTATACTAGATGTGCATTTTGCAAATGAAATTTTCTCAGAAAATGACAGTTCACAAAACCATACCCTATTTCTATGAAATTTGGATTAGGAAACGTTTTCCAGGTTCTGAAAGATGAACAACCAACTGAAAATACACAATTTAAAAATAAAAACCAATTTTTTTTTTTACTTTGCTTTTTCACTGTCATTCATTAGGTTTGTGTCATTGCATTAAATCAAAACTTTCTCTAAGGATTATAATTTGAAGCACACACTGGTTTGATACTAAACAGACATTATATTGCAGTAATAAAATACTAACAGTCCAGAATAACCACTTTAAAAGGCCCAATCTCCTCTGCAATGAAGATACATATCTCTGGATAGCTTAACAAATCAATCATACGTTTTTTATTTTACTCAATAAATGTGGCTATAATGATGAGCTCTGTAGACCTGTTTTATTTTTCCAAATAGAGACATCAAAGACCGTAGCAGATTATGCTTTCTCCTATTAATTAACTTCAGCCCATAACCTAGTAAGGCCTTTGTCAAGATGCAAGATTATTCAATTCTTAGTTGCTCTGCTGCAATGAAGAGAAGAGAGGGAACATAAATTGTCTATTTTAATTTTATTAGATCTGTCCTTTCAGACTGCTGGCTACAGGATGTTACTGAAACATTTACCACAGCAGAATGATTTGCTCTCTGTTTTCTGCTCAAATGTAGAAATGCTATTATGGTAAATCATTCCCTGGATAAAAGCCTGGTTTGTGTGCGGTGGTTTGTGTCCTGTTCAGTGTGGAAATGAGGGAACTTGGGCTCTGAGTTCTCAGAAGCAGGTTACAGTGCTTGTGGCACAGCAGTGGCACGCAGCTCAGAAGCGCCTTTGCTTCTCTTGATCATGCTGCTGCCCTGAAACGGTTGGTGCTGTTGGAGTAAAAGTTAGCAGGCCAAACTTCCCAAGAAAAGACAGGAAAAGATACAACTTTTCTCCAAGGAGCAACTGTCAAAGTTGGAACCTTAATGGCTCTTTGGGTTCCTCACAAAAGCAAAGTTTCTCCTTTGACTTTTAATTCCAACAGAACTTCTAATGCATGTCTAAATGCTTGATGTTCTAATACTGAGGGGGTTTGCACTCAAACTGAACGGAAAGGTCAAGCTTCCTTTTTTTCTGCAGGAGTTCTGGAATTTTATTTCCTTTTCTTGTCTGTCTTGTCTCTGTCTGCCTTCGCTCTGTCTGTTGGCCAGACAGACAAGACTGGCTTCTTGTCTGTGTGCCAACTTTTCACTAAAACTTGCATAAGGAATATACTGCATTATTTTGTAAAGTAAGTGACAAGCTTGTAAACTGACTTCTATAAATTTAAATATTCTTTTAATGCGGGCTATGCTGTAGAACAAAATAGCTACTTACAGTCCTGAATAAATAAAAATAAAAATATAAAAACAAAGTTAGATCTGTAAAAGTCTTCCTGAGCAACTGGAATTTTACGGGTAGTGAAGCAGCCTTTTCATATTAGCTGCTTCAAAGTTCTTATTCACTTCACTACCTTTTTACTAGATGCTTTGTCTGCATCTAAAGGAAAGCTGTGTCAGGATTTCAGTGTTTAGAAACCTGCTTCTTCTAACAGAGAAATTTGTTACCACATTTATTTTGTTGTTTCAACACTGCCCTTTAACTTGCCTAGCTCCCTCCTTCCTTAATGCTTACCTCTCAGTGAATATAGAGATAACAAATCTATTCTTTCACCATTCATGTAAACCCTAATCCCTTAGCCCTGCATCATAAACTACATTCTCTATATCCTTGTTCCTGTGCTAATTAGAGCACATCTTTCTTGGACATGAGTCACCTATATTGCACTCAGTCTTCCAGATGGAATAATCTTTTATCTGACAAGCTGTATTGCTTAATATTTGTAGAATCATTTAAAGTACATATTTTATAAGCAGTAGAAAATATATCCACTGAGATTGAGAAAACATAACACAGAAGCCTCAAATAAAACCAGAATCTCCATACACTGGGATAAAAAATGACTAGAAATTCCTGTCTTAACAGTAAGTTGACAAAACGTGCAATGAATCACGGAGAGTATCTACTGCACACAAAGTAATCATGTTACGTGTTTCTGGGTATGTGTAAACTAACAAACATAACAGGACAAAATGGGAAAGGGCAAAGTAGCTTAGTCTCAAATGACTGCTACGTAAGTTGGCATCTCTGTAGGTCTGATGCATTAAGAATACACACTCACGCCCAGCCGCAGCAGCAGATGTGCTGGTAGGAGAGGAAAGAGCATTGGATAACGATACGTGACTAGGGCTAGAAATATTGGTTACATCCTGGGTCTGGCTTGTGACGGAGGACTGTCTCCTTAGAGCCCCCTGAAAGGAAGTGCCACTCTTGAAAGTATTGACTACTTCGATCTGTAATGGAGGAAAGAATGAGACAAGTTGCTTAAAGTATGGATACAGTTGCATAACTGACAGGAATAATAATGAAAAACAATAAATCAACCGTGCAACACAGTTTTACTTCAATTGAAATAAATACTTTTAAGTGTTTCTTTTAATGTTTTTAGATATGAAATGATCCAAATGTTCTGCCTGGATATAATGAAACAGCTCCATAGGAAGCAGTGGAGCTGCATCAGTTTAAACAACTAGAAGATCTGAAATAACAATCTTTAAAATGTAAACCATTTTATTTATATGTAAGTAAAGTAAATATAACTGGAATACTTTATATCACTAATCTCTACTTTTTCCCTACTGAGAATAAAATTACTTTGTTATTGCTGTCTAGGTGTTCTTCCAGAGGGAGGAAAATTCAGTCATTTAATTGGAATTTGGGGGACAACACCCAACCAAACCAAAAAAACCTTTAAAATATTCAAAATATTACTCCATGTTTTCTACAAAAACAGGGCTGTCGGTATACTAGCTTGTTAAAATAGAAAGTGTTCCAATATTTTACCTGACTTTTTTCCATAATGAAAGTTTGTATAAATTAAGCATAGTGATAATGAATACTGGTCTTTTATAACTACAGATTTAAAAAGATTAATATTTTATCTTTATACAGAGATATCTGTAGATATCACACAGAAAAGGATGTGGAACTGGATTGACTACTGCAGCAAATAACATTACAATTTTCTACTTGTTGTTTTCATATGTCTATTGTATGCACTGTTTGATATATCCGTCCTGAGTGCTTTATTCATCACCACAGAAGATGAGTTAAAAAAAGAGCTGAGTATTTCAAGGCATTCTTTCTCACCAGTATGACCCAATAAAAAGCAAGCTCTGTGTACAAATGTAAATCCAGGGATTGGCAGTAGATAATATCAAGGAGTAAATACATGCTACAAATTCCTATGCACCAAAATGTCCTCTTTGTTACATTAGTACAACCACAACATGACAAAGCAGCAGTAGTAGTATCAATTAGAAGAATTCAACCAACTACTTATTTGAAGTAACCCACTGTTACCAGATTTGTATCTTGCAACACAGATTTCTGAAGATACACAGCCTAGAAAGTAGTTGGGAGGAGGTAAAATGGTTTTTTTGTCAATGAAAACAGCACAAATCTTGGTGCAAGCCCTCCTAAATTTTCCACGTTGAAAGCACTATAATAAATTGGCTAACATTTTCTGCTGTGGTCAGTCTTAGGAATAAACAAATTCATATGGCTTGATCTTTAATAGTATGGATGTATTCCCTGCCATAATCTTATCTTTGGACATAATTGTTTATTTTCCTGCATGTTTTTATGGGAATAATCATATCACAGCCAGCTGTAAAAGGGATCAAAGGTTACTGCTGTAAAATTGTCAAACTGAACTTTTACTATACAAACATGAAACAGCTGATTTGTTCACTGACCCACTGACAGTCCTGTTTACAACATCCATTTAAATGTGCACACTAATAGATGTACAGTATTAAGCAGTCATCACAACACTTTACAGCTTTGCTCTGAGTGTTTTCTGCAGCAGACTTATTTGGAATTACATGTCCAATACAAATATCACAGTAAAAAAATACAGTATGAGGTGAGTTAGCATATGGAATAGGGATACAAGTGAATCATTAGCTAAGGTTCACATTCGCATCTAGAAAAAAACATACGGCTCAAACCATTGGTTATATAGGAAGGCATATTAAATACTCACCTGAAATGTTCACTGTACAAAAGTAGAATTAAATACAGATCTTGGGTTTTCATGATCTAACACAGGTGACAGAGCACTCTTCAAAAGAGACCATTCAAAAAAGATTTTAAAGACTCTTACTGAGAGCATGAAGTGCGTATCACTGTGGAAGACACAGATGATAAATCCTAAGCCAAAGGGCATTTCTAGATGTAAAAATGTCTTCCTAATAAACTGAAAGGAAAGACCTTAGTATAAGAGTGAAAAGATAAGGGAAGATCTGTATTTAATAGTTTCTCCAGAGAACAAGAATTACAGGCGTGTAATTTACTTGTTCTCCTGAAGAAAGTAACTACAGATCTACATGGATATAACTCATAGAGGAAGGATGACAACCTTTTCAGAATCTTAAAAGCTGAACATACAGGGCTGTGTTCTGCCTGAGGCCAAGAAAGAAGAGAAGAACTTGGCCCAAAAGTTTATCTTCGAAAAACGGAAAACAACAAAGGAGAAAGAGTTCATAGAAATAAATAAATAAGTAAATAATGCATTTTAAATTAAGATGTGATTTTTTAATTACAAAAGAATGCATTGTTTTAGAACAATTCAAGTTGCTAAAAAGGAGAAAGTAAATGAAAGTCATACATCATGAAAAGTTTGAAAAATTTCCAACAAAATACAGGATGCAATCATGTTTTGATTATAGGCCATCAGGTAGAGAAAAAAACCACTGTCCCACATTTGAAGCTTATTTGTAAGGTTGGAATTTTTCACCTCTCTCTTATTTTTCTGTATGTTCTCTACTCTAGAAGATCGATATTTTTGAGGTACACACAGCTAATAAAAATACCAGTGATTAGCAGTTAAAAGAAAAAACAAAGGATCTTATACTAGCAGAATAGTCCTGGCTGAACAAACATTTTTCTGATGTTTAACACAGAACAGATTTTTAGCAAGCATTTCTGTTGTCATTAATGTTAACAGGACCCAGGTCTCATTCACCTAATCTCCAACCAGGATATTTAAAAACAAAACAAAACAAAACAAAACTTTTCTGCATGAAATAAAACAGTTTCCACTCCACTTACACTGGGCTACTGCAATGTTTTCTATATTAAAAGCTATATAGAAAGCCATAAAATGAGGTGCTAGCTTTTTATCTAACTTCAAAACCACTTGCCAGGAGTGAATTTCATTGCTATAGGGTTTGCATTGGTTCAAGAGAAAAGTTTTAATGCAGAAAGGAAGGGAAAGAAAATGCAGTACAGCACCTCTATGTATTTTTTAGTATCTAAAGAGGAATAATCTTTTTTCAGTAGCAGTTAACATGGCACCGTATATTTTTTTAGTTTTTGCTTTTATTCTCAAAACACTTCTAGACAGTTATTTCCCACCTTAAGCAGATAAAGCAAACTGAATTACAGGATGAATGAAGCCGAGGAGGAAAGAATCAGGCCTGGTGTTGTAAAAATCTGACATGTAGCTTGAAAAGTTTCCAAATCTCCACACTTCACAATTTTTCCATACTCAAATGTGAGGTAATTAGAGAAACTTTTCAGTATACAATTAAAAAAGATGCAGTGATTTTCAGTTGTTACTCATATTACGCAGTTTTGCCTGAAGGTGAACTTGCTGAACTTTCTACAGGCCATTAGATCTGCCAAAATGGTATGATCAGTCTTGTCTCTTCCTTCAGAATGAAGAATTTGTGAGAACTGCAACAAAGACTTGGAAAAAATTGCTGAGAACTAGCAGACGTTGAAAAGTCCTGTCTTTTACACAATTTGAGACCACCTTTGTATCTTTCTGAAACTTGCATAACTAGGATGAGTCATTTGTGAAACGTTGTATGTCAGTGGTCTTCTGACAGCACTATCCAGCAAGGAAACACTCTTCCATGCAGAGAAGGAGAACATGCATCCATCCAGAGAAGCCTATAGTATATTTATAAGACAACAAAATATCTAAATGAACAAAAGTAGACGAAAAAAGAAAATCAGAAGTAGATAGCCAGTCTTTTTGACTTAGTTATGTGCATTTTTCATTCACCTTTCTTTAAAGTAAATTCATGCATGTCTTCATAGAAATATGTCTGACATTTCAGTATGAAGAATCAACAGTGGAAATCCCTTCCCTGGTATCTAGGTTTGAACCCTCTGTTTTGAGAGAGGGCGCGAAAAAGAAAAAAACGTCTCTAGTACTGCAAAGTTTTTGTCAGTTTGGATGAGTTTTTATTGGAGCATTACAAAGGAGATTTGTCAGTTATCTGGAAAGAAAAAACTGATCATAGATTCTTTATAACTGTTTTAGGAGTGAAGACTTGTTGAGAGGTGTGGCTACCTGTCAATAATGACTGAATAGAAAATAAGCAAAAATAAAGATAATCTAATATACAGTACAATCGTATGATGGTGGAAACTGGTCTTGGTAGGATTTGAATGATCAATCTAGTTGTGAGAGAGTCTAGAGTTTATTCCTAATCTTACTGTCATCCTCTTATACATATAAAGTGAGGGGATGCTCTACCTTCTTCTTCCGCATCTCCAGAAGTGCATTAGACATCAGAGGATTCTTGCAAATCCTCCAGCTCCCCAAGGATGCTACAGACATCCTCATCTTCTTCCATCAGCTCTTCTTTAGCTGGCTTCCTGAGAAATGTAGTACAAGTGTATGAATTCATCTGGATAGGCCACAACACGTAGCACATCAAAATGTGCTCAACTCAAGGTCCATCCATCAGTGGATCTAATTTGACCTGCATATAAGTTCATCACTCTCCAGTGGACACCTTGGAACTATTTTGAATCTGTGGGCCCATTTCCTTTTTTCATTATCATTCCACAGATGTGAAATGGATGTAAAAATCAAAGTCACTGAATAAACAAAATGAGAAAAAAAATCACAGAGGCCTCTTAGCAAAAGAGAAACAGTGCATCCTACCAAAGACATTTCTACAACTAAGAGCAGAAAGGAAACTAAGAAGATGGATGTTAGCAAAGAAATATAATTAATGTTCATTTTGTTTTAAATAGTATAAAAGAATAATAATTTATTTGTGAATTAAGTGGACAAAGATATGCAGAACTAAAAGCTACCTCTCAGACTAGAAAAAGAACTGAAAGGATGTAATTTGCTTTTTTGCGCTTGTAGTTGTTTACACTCACCACAACCAGAAAGACATCCTGACAGAAATGCCAACAGACAACACTCCTCCTACAGCCATCAGGAAGAAAAGAATGCACATTTAGAGATCATCTTTCATAAAGATCACCATTACCTGGGCACCTGCTTGTCACCTTTATACTGTGAAAATTTGAATTTTCTCTAATGATGAGTGCTTCTGACTCAATAGAGTCAAGACACAGAACCTCAAAGCTGAAGATCCGTATTTAATTACTTACCACAGAACCTTGGGAATTTACCCAAACCCTTAATCTCTCTAACAGAAGTTTCCACCCTCTTTATTTTTTGCTCTGCGGATGCACTAAAGAAACTTAACTGTCCTAGTTTCAGTTAACTGCTTTCCCTCATTTTTTTTTTTTTAAATGCATGGCTGCATCTCTTTCTCCAGAAAAAAATGTATCAATTTGTAGGTGGGAAAAGGGAGAAAGTACTGTTTATCTTGAATGAAGACAAAAATCAAAATCCTCTGAGATAATAATGTTAAGAGATTCTTTAAAGAAAAAAAAAATTTCTTAATTATTCATCTCTTCTTCTTGTAAGCATCATGTAAAACATTCACATCTGATATGGTGAGTCTTTTTATGATCTGTCTTTCAGAGCTGCTGTCTTCTGCAAGCTGGCACAAATACTTGATCTTAGAAGATCAAGTAGAGAGCACTAGAGTGCTATAAAACACGCTACTTCACTGCAATGAAAAAGGCAAAATAGTTCAAATAATTTTTTTAGCACTACAGGACAAATTTTACTAGATATCCTAATCTGTACTATGTTTAGCACCATGATTCAGTGCAAATATTTAGTATATTAAAAAACACCATGGATTTTTGTATTTAGCAAAAGTTGGGGTTTTTTTAAAATAAAAAGATAGATATTTCTAAGAAATCATCCATAGTAGCCAACACATACATTTCAATATTTAATGGATGCTTAGGCCCTTACTACTAAAAATAAATCCAGCACCACATTTTTCATTACCTAATAGGAAAGAAAATCAATTCCTTTTAATCATGATATATATATGGTAGTGCCACAACAGAAAAGATTTTTTTTTTTTATTAAAATGTTACTTAAATGGAAAAAGCGTGGGGTGGGGAAAGAGTGAGGTCCTCGTGGGCGGCCGTATCTTGANAGAAATATAATTAATGTTCATTTTGTTTTAAATAGTATAAAAGAATAATAATTTATTTGTGAATTAAGTGGACAAAGATATGCAGAACTAAAAGCTACCTCTCAGACTAGAAAAAGAACTGAAAGGATGTAATTTGCTTTTTTGCGCTTGTAGTTGTTTACACTCACCACAACCAGAAAGACATCCTGACAGAAATGCCAACAGACAACACTCCTCCTACAGCCATCAGGAAGAAAAGAATGCACATTTAGAGATCATCTTTCATAAAGATCACCATTACCTGGGCACCTGCTTGTCACCTTTATACTGTGAAAATTTGAATTTTCTCTAATGATGAGTGCTTCTGACTCAATAGAGTCAAGACACAGAACCTCAAAGCTGAAGATCCGTATTTAATTACTTACCACAGAACCTTGGGAATTTACCCAAACCCTTAATCTCTCTAACAGAAGTTTCCACCCTCTTTATTTTTTGCTCTGCGGATGCACTAAAGAAACTTAACTGTCCTAGTTTCAGTTAACTGCTTTCCCTCATTTTTTTTTTTTTAAATGCATGGCTGCATCTCTTTCTCCAGAAAAAAATGTATCAATTTGTAGGTGGGAAAAGGGAGAAAGTACTGTTTATCTTGAATGAAGACAAAAATCAAAATCCTCTGAGATAATAATGTTAAGAGATTCTTTAAAGAAAAAAAAAATTTCTTAATTATTCATCTCTTCTTCTTGTAAGCATCATGTAAAACATTCACATCTGATATGGTGAGTCTTTTTATGATCTGTCTTTCAGAGCTGCTGTCTTCTGCAAGCTGGCACAAATACTTGATCTTAGAAGATCAAGTAGAGAGCACTAGAGTGCTATAAAACACGCTACTTCACTGCAATGAAAAAGGCAAAATAGTTCAAATAATTTTTTTAGCACTACAGGACAAATTTTACTAGATATCCTAATCTGTACTATGTTTAGCACCATGATTCAGTGCAAATATTTAGTATATTAAAAAACACCATGGATTTTTGTATTTAGCAAAAGTTGGGGTTTTTTTAAAATAAAAAGATAGATATTTCTAAGAAATCATCCATAGTAGCCAACACATACATTTCAATATTTAATGGATGCTTAGGCCCTTACTACTAAAAATAAATCCAGCACCACATTTTTCATTACCTAATAGGAAAGAAAATCAATTCCTTTTAATCATGATATATATATGGTAGTGCCACAACAGAAAAGATTTTTTTTTTTTAATCAAATGGTACTTTATACTTTAGACTCTACAATTTCAATTATTCTGTTATTGCAGAAGTGGCAGCAACAATATATTTTTGACAAAATAAAACCAGTATGTTTTAGAAAGCCTTCATAACATTTTGCTAGCCATTGTCACAGCTAGCATTTTCCAAGTAGCACTATTTTATGAGCTGTCATCACTGAAGTAGAAAAAGAATGTCCATTCACAGTAGTCTCAAAAAAAGTATTCCTATTTTTGCATATTATCATTTTATAATCTTTTCACTTTATCTCTTCTGCTATACACAGACACCTTTGTTCAGTTCACCTATTTTACTTTTTCATGTGTTTGTCCTATGAAAACAGTAAAGCAATTAACAAGTACCATCACATACACAAACACTCTGTGGCTTTCCTTACAACATTATCTTGCCTTGACCAAAGATTAAGCATTTTTTTTTCTAGACCATGTGGGCATTATTTTTAGCATACCTGGGTTTGGATTCTGTTGAGCCCTCTGAACCAGAGAATTTGTCCACGTCGAAGTTCTCTCTCTGCATGATCAATTTCTTCAACATCTTCATTGAGTTCTTCTTCAGGGACCTCCTCCTTCTCAGTGAGCCTCCCTGCCTCCTTTAAAAACTTTAGTCTACTTGTTGGGATGGTTGCAATGACCTAAAATTACAAAAAAGTACTGAAAACATAAGCCTTATTCAATGACAAGAGTATAATAATCTGCTAATTACAAAAGAACACATATTTTAATGAGATCTATAATCTTTCAGGAAAGTTAAGATAAGCATATTCATAATAGTACTTTACACTTACACAATTCCATTTTAGTCCAAAAATACTTAGTTTACTGTGTAAACAATTAGCATTACTTGCATCGTTAAGCCACACTGGCAATACTCAGCTATGGAGCAAGTTTAAGGCTGGGAAAAATGTTGTCCTTTCTCAAAAAACTAAAAGAAGATGTAAATATTTAAATGTAATTATTTAAAGAAAACTTAGCAAGATTGATACTTCTGCAATTAGAGTTTGGGTATTTCTAATGACTGATAAAAACCTAATGTTTGTTAATGTGAGCTGAAAATTAGTTGCATCTCATGCTTATACATCTTCTCACACTATATTGGTTCATAATTTCAGCTTTTCTCAGCATTTATCAAAAATGAGGTTTTTGAAAGGTGTGGGTTTGACTGCCTCCCTGTTGGACTTCTTACAGGGCTATCTCTTACTTTGTGTCCTTATTATTAATAAATTCTGATTAACTCAGCCCCTCTTCTTACTCTCCACCAAAGTGGTCCTTGGAAGTAAATAATACAGGAGATGGCTAATAATATTAAAAATTTGCAAATACTGTAGTTAGACAATGTTATAACACAACTATTTTAAATACATTTTAGTGTTACCCTCTTGGGCAGTCATTTTCTCTTTGTTCCGATTTCTTTTGTCAGCTTGAATAAAAATATGAGCAGACGGCTATTTAAACAAGACATTACCTGGAACATATTGTATGCTTTTAAAAAAAAAAGTCTCCTACAAAGTTAACTATTAGACCCATTTAGCAAAGAAGTGCTGCAATTTTCTTTTTTGTTTGTCTTTGTTTCAACAGTGAGCAATCGCATTTCTGAAGCCCAAGTGTGTGAAAGATGGAGATAGAATCAGACAGTTGCAGGGAAGTTGCAGGTGAGGATATATCTTACAGTTTTGGAAAACTGGAATGGATATAGTGAAGACACATGAAAAAGCACCAAATATTTTCAGGATGAAAATAAACTGTTGAGTTTACTGAGGGTCTCCTTGAACTTCATGATCCACAACTCCACTTTTATTATATCATTTTGAAAGACAGATAAAGAGATGTTAAAAAAACCCAGTTTCTACACTACTACAGAACCTTTTTAAAATGCGTTTTTGGGATTTGAAAAACAAGATGTAAACTTGGAAAATTAATGAATTGGTGTGACATGAGCAAAGACAGGACAGGAGAAAAAAAGAAAAGGTAAGTGCTAATCATTTAAAATACTTACTGAAACTCCTTCAGCTTCCCAGCTTTCAAAACACTATAATGCCAGCACTCTACAGAAAGAAGCTACTTGAGACCACTTGGTATCTGATGAAACTGATGGTGATGAAGTACTTGCGAGACAGTACACATAGAAACAACTGTATTTGTAGTAATTCTGTGCAATAGAACATGCCTCTCCTTCACTACCTCTCTCAGCCAGGCTGATAGATTCTGCTCTAATTCTTTTCTTAGGGTGTTTACATGTCTTTTTGTTTGTTCATTTGTTTTCCATATCTGCAGACACCTGGCCAGTTGATAATGGCAGACTCAATAGACTGGATGTAGATTAAGGAACTAAATATTATTCCCAGAAAAATTATCGCAGTTTTAAAAAATGATCAATAATTCTGGGAATGTAACATGAAATATTTTACAAAGGCTTGGTTTTCAGAAGTAATGAGGGCCACTTTTTAGAAAACTGTCCCTCAAAGCATCTCAGATTGGCTTCCTAGAAATTACACCTTAAATGACTTTTAAAAGCACCAACTTTAACATCTAAACTTGAAAATCTTGACTGGTTTTAGTGGTTCACAAGAACAGCAGGTTCAGGAGACTGATAAAGGGATAACAAATTTGGTTTGTGCTGAAGTAGAATTAGTCATAGCAGGAGAGAAAAGGCTGAGAAGGAGGAGAAGCACCTCTTCTAAAGGAAAAGAAGTCTCTCTTACTATAGAGCTCCATGAAAAGAGGACTTGCCACAGCCTGTAAATTATGTAAATAATGCCTTTTTTTAGCTTGTGTTTTTCTTTTCTGGTCACTAAATACTGACCATAAGAGAAAGGGTTTTTTTCCCTCTGTATTTGCTTTATGTAAAATTGTAGTCTTTTCAGTGATAAAATTGTTAAGGTATTCCAATACCAGTTTTAATTTAATGGCTTGGCTCTTGCAGTAAGGCTTGGGCAACTCTGCCCATCTTTAAATTGAAAACAGATGCTGATATTATTCTTAGTTTTCAATGGTTATCTAATAACCACGTGTAACAAAATTTAGAAGCCAAATAGTACATTGATCAAATGCTGTGGGAAATTCTTCACAGCTGAATGATCTAATAAAACAGCTAGGATTTTTCTCCCTTTCCCTGCTTTTCTTCCCCCCTCCCAAACTTAGTATTTTCCGATCAGTTGAAAACAAATCTTTTCCTTCCAAGAATTATCAAACTGATTTTAGGTCTTCCTCCTAAGGTCATAAATCAAATCCCATCTTCAGGTAATAATTACAGGTGAACGATCTAATAATGGTGGTTTTCAGCAACATAGGCATTATAAGCTGTCATGACTTTAAGCTTATTTCTTCAAAAAAATCTGAGGCCCAACTGTCCAAAAAGTGAATTTTTTCCGTAAGAGAACAAATAACCAGTTTTGAAAGCTAGGATCTATTCATTACAATTCCATCAGAACCATTTCAGTATTCAATTGCAGTTGGCAATTGCTTGCCTGTTTCTTCATAGTGGCAAACTAGTTGATCTATGTGTATTTTAACATCTGAGAGGCAAAATGTAGCTTCACATTTTTCAATTTTTTTTTTACTGTATCGGGTGGCATCAATTTAAATACTTTGTAATGCATTCAAAGATGAAAAAATTAACATTATTATTAACTTTGCAATGTGTTTGTACATAAAAGAATAATGTAGTATTTTAACAATACTGATTGCATCTGTATTATTTTACTTCCAGACAGATAATCATATAGCTCATTTAATTATCTCGTTGACACTGGTTTTTACATCTATATATAATTTTATATTAGTTAATGATGACACAGGTTGTAGCAGAATTTTAAAATGACACATGAATTAAACGGCACTTTTCTGCAACTATTATGGGAAACAATCCTTTTTCTTTCATCCCTTCTTCCATCCTTTGAAAACAGAAGTAGGTGGACAGAGGATCACGGCAGGTGTATATTAAGTGCACTGGACTCAGTCCTATGCCAGTAACAAGGCTATTATGGATTGACAGAATGGCAGTTTCAGCAAGGGAATGAGTGGGTTGACATAGAACTGGAATTTCTTTTCACTTTCAAAAATTTGCCACAACTGAACATACACTATTGCAGGGAAGGTTACAGTGCATTTGCCCGTACTATACTTCTTTTATGACTAGAGGACTAGTTTACGAATCAAACGTCTTTCATAAAAAAGCCTAACTGAAGAAGACCTTGGTGATAGCACGCCCTGCTCAGGGAAAGAAAAGATATGAAAATTAACAAAAATCAAAAGGAACAGTGAGATAAATTATCCTTGCTACTATATCTATTCTTGAAGTACTTAGAGAGCACCCTGTATTTCAATGTGTGCTAAACATGACATCGTGAGAGATCAAGGAAACAACAGTATAGTAGGATTATGAACAATATCAGATCTTTGATTGGTTTATTAAAAAAAAAAAACAAACAAAAAAACCAAAAAAACCAACCAAACAAAAAAACCCAAAAACCAAAAACAAAAGAAAGAAATCTGCATATTCCTGAATGCTTACCTGACCCCACACAAGTTCTCCTAATCCAATAAATACACACCACATCCACTGGTCAAGCTGCAGGGGAGAACAGCTAAATGGTTTTCCTCCAAACTGGACAATTACTATCTACAAAGAAAAGAAAAGCAGAGAAGAAAGGGGGTAAATTTT
>VZTQ01009400.1:0-10634 GCA_013400755.1 Pelecanoides urinatrix | reverse complement strand
CTTCGCCTCAGTGGCTTCGAATGCCAGACCTAAATGTATAGTTACTTAAAGAAGGATTTTAGAAATACATGAACACCTACAAAGAATAGAAAAGAACAGAAAGGAATTAAAAAATACTGATCAGCAAATAAAGTTAATACTTAGAATGTAGAGCAGGAATAAAAGTTGTTTAAATCGAAGCTGGATTAGAACTTGTAAAGAATATCAAGAAATGACTTTACAACCTTGGCTATTAAAGAAGTGGAAAACAAATGTGATTCAGCTGAATAATGTGTGAAGTTATGCACTTGGAGACTGCTGACGAGAATTTCTGCTGTCAGCTGAGACCTCATCAAATGGAAGCAATAAAGAGAAGTACTGGAGTATGCTAATTGGTCACAGGATGTCTATGCATTGGCAGCGTCATATAGCTCTGAATAGGCAAACTGTGACCTGGACTGTGGGTGTATTTCCAGTATGTACAGGGGGATATCAATGCTCTGGTAATTCTTTATCTGAAATAATACAGATAGTTGTAATTATCCATTTTTCAAGAAAGAAATTGCTGCTAGAGTAGGCACAAAGAAGTAATACTAAGATGATCCAAATGGATAGAACCTGTGTTATGGGATGACAGAAAGACCTTTGCTTACTCAGTTCAGCAAAACAAATGCTGAGAAAAGTTTTTCTTGATAGTTCATGAGTGAGGAAATAGAAAATTATGACAGCCTTATATAGCCCAGGAGATGTATGTAAAAAGAAGTAGGTGTGACTTGGCCATTAAAAATAAGGGGTGGTAATTGAAAAGTTGTAATTGTTCCACCAGGGAGATTACTGGAAGAGCTTCCTAAGAAAAGTATTGGAGAAAACCACCAACTAGCTTGAAGATGAAGTAGAGCTGTATGATATGAAGCTTACAGCAGTTGGTGATGGCACTTGAAGATCTGGAAGGTTCTTTCCAGTCTTCTCTGACTACAATCCCAGCTGTTTTTTTTTTTTTATTAATCTTACACTTTCTGGGAAAAGGAGATTATTCTTGGTAATTTGCTACCTTGTGACTGAGTGTGTCTCTGTGTGTTTAGTCCTGGTTTTCCTGTCCCATGAGAGGCACTGCTTTGTTAGTACTTAATATGTATAGAAAAACAGATTTCCTAAGAAGTGTAAAAATATATTTTATATCCTTCAGAAGGGATTTTTTTCAATGCTGTTGTCATTCAAACATTCTGAACAGCTCTGCACAGTAATTTCTATTTGGTGAAGTTTTAGCTTTCATAAGACTCCAGCATCATCTGCTGTTTTACCATTGTCTAAATTAAATCTTTGCAAATATTTTTTTATGCCAGTGTTACATAGTTTATGAGTGCAGCCTGAAATTAATTCCCTTTCTAGAATTATCAATTTCACTTTTTCAGCAGGAATTGGTAGAACGCAATGAAATTTCTTTCACTCATTAGTGCTAATGCCTGCATCTAGCAGGCTTGTTCTCAGGCTGAGATACAAATAAATTATTATCCTGTTAAACTGAAAATGGTTTTTAGTGTATAGGATCATTAAATCAGTTTAGCTTTTATATAAAAGTATGCCTGATATATTTAATCTTATGTCTTATAAATATTAAATAGAGAGGAAGTAGAGAGAATAAGCAACTTGTCTGAGTGCTGAAGAAAACAATGTAATCTGTTTTTCATTTTAGAAGACACCTTAGGTTAAGGTATCTCATTCCCTTTGAGAAAAGATCAAAATATTAATTTTATAAGAACTATTTAAGTGGTCATATACTGTGAACAAGGAATTTTTGCATAAATAGTGATTTACACAGATTTTGCAGTTGTATTAAATTCTTTTTTATTTTCTATTAATGACATTCTGAACTCATTTTAGCCTGTTAAATTGCTGGAATTTATCAACTAAAAAACTTGGTATATAATAAATCAATGGGCAATAAATTAATCTCTAAATTACTTCGGAGTTAGCTTGTTTATGTACATGTTCCAGTTTAATGTACGTAATTAAAATGTTCAGTTATGGAAAACTTACTTGTCTTACTCTTAGAGGATGATATCTTCATTCAGATATTACTATCAGTTGAGGACATATAAGTAATTCTGAGGTAATTTCTAGCTTTACTTTTTGGAAAATTATGTTAATTATATTTCACAGTTTCTGAGTTGAGAATTGTGGTCTGACAAATGCTATGTTGTGATTGGTATTTGCAATTTGATGGCATAACAAAAGCAAAACAGAGGATGTTCAAATACTCTTTTGTTGTAGTCAAAAGAACCTCCTACACTCGTGCCTCATTATGCATATTTTTGCTATTACTAAAATATGATGGCTATGAATTCTCCTGCCAGATCTCACAGAGATCCAAAATTCTCTTCTTGTCATATAGTCATCTAGAATGTGTAATATAACAAGATGCTCCAGTAAACAATGTTTTCATTTTAGTTATTCATCTGTTACCAGATTCTGTATGAATTGAGTGTTACTAAACTACTTTTGCCATGGAAGCCCTTCTGTAATCCTTAAATGTAAACTTTGGTTTATCCCAACAAAGGGACCTGTTAAAGTGACCATTTCGGTTGCCAAAACTAAGTACTGATGGGTGGAAAGGAAACTCCTTGCTTTGCTAAGGTGATTCAGGACAGCTATGTGCCTCACAGTCAGTGAAGAGTGAGATTCCTTAAAGGGTGATTCTCTGTTCCAGCACTGAGCAGGATGCCACCAGAGCTAGTGAGTAAGAACATACACTGAACTCTCTTTATGTAGAAGCACTGATGCTACAAACTAACAGAGCAGTTGCTTTTATGGCCTTTGATATGGTTTAGTCACATCCCCGCTTCAGGCTTAAGCCACAGCAGAATTCAGGACAAAGCTATGTGCCCACAGTTTCTAAGCAAGACACTAGGCTTAAACATTTAGAAAATTTTGTTGTTCATAATGTGGACGTTATAAACTGCAGGCACTTTAAGAGCTGCTTGGCCATGGAAAGCTGGTATTCTGAGTCTTTTTTATGATTTTGATGCAAAGCTTGATTGAGATATTCACACACGTCTTCAGTGTTACTTAAAATGCTCATGTATTTATTATATTGGCAGATATGACATGGCCCTCTGGAGCAGCAGCTGGAGGCCAGGTTCAGTACCTCAAGGCATCTCAGATGGCTCTAGGAGCTTATTTACTGTCAGCTGAATGGAGGTCTAATATTCCATTGAAGTGTATCTGAGATGCCCAAAAACTAACTGTTCTTATTTTCCCAAGTATTTCAGTTTTTAAGGATGATAAGTAGGAAAAGAAAGTCAGAGAAAACCTTTTTGGGTATCAGTTTCCTGTAGTGAACAACTCTCTACAAATCTCTGAAAGTGAGATTTGTGCTTCTGCCGTATCCAGGGCATTTTCGGTGCAAACTGTGCCTTTTGAGCTTCCTAACATGGCTTCTTAGGCAGTAAAGATTCTTCTCATCTGTCATGCTTCAGCTATGTTACCTCTAGACAACTTCTGCTTACAATCAAACATGTTCAAGCCATAGAGGAGTGGCTAGTTGCTAAGTTCAAGGAATATGGGAATGATTACATTTTTCATCAACCTCCCTGTACCTTATGGTGTTTGTTGTCTAGCCTTATGCATGAATTGAAAAACACGGTAACACTCGGCACTCTTTGACAGCCACTTCTCAGTAGTTCTGTAGGATCTCACTAGGTATGTAGCGCGAAGCCAGATATAAACCTAGTATCTTAGGTTTTCCTTAATACAAAGAGTATTCCTTCAAGAAAGTCCATTTTATTCTTCACTTTTTGAAAATGAAAAAATTGTGAAATAGTTATTTTGAGATTTCCTATACTAGTTGCTGGGACTGGTCTTACCCTTACACATTATGAGGAAATACCTCACTGTAATTAAGCTATCTTAGAATTCTCCACTTTTCTGTAATTGGTGTAAAAAAAGGTTGTGATGGTCTTGCCCATCACAATGAGAAAGTCCCATATTCCTGCAGCATATAGCTCCAGGCAGGGCCTGAAGGCATAAGAACAACCAGAAATTAAATTGTCTTCATGCTTCATCACGTTTTCTGCAAGGGATTGGCTTGAGACTTATCATGAAGTTTTCATCCCTTTGAAAACTTTATCTGCTTAGGTCAGTATAACTTAGAACATCCTTGCTGATTAAAATGCACAGCCAACTGTAGGTGCCGTTCTGAACAGGGAGTGAGGTGCAAGATGCACTGCTCAAAAAGAGTGCTTTTGAAAGTGTTTCTCTCACTGGGATTTCTCCTGGTGTTTTCACCAGTGCCCTGCTGAGTAAGGGGTTGGTGGTGCTGTTAGTGCCTTTTCATTGATCATGCCAAAGCTTTCCTTCTGCCAAGTCTTCATTTAACTCACCAAGTGTGAACCGAAAACTTCAGCTAGAAACAAACCTTTTGTTTCTACAAACAGCTACTTTTGGGGCATCTCGGATACACTTCAATGGAATATTAGGACCCCCACATTTCAGGGGCAATGGATAAAAAAGAAGCCATCTTTTGTATCTTGTAAGATATACCACTTTCTGCAAATAGTTGCTGTGAGGCTGTTCAGGTTAGTGAGACCTTTTAAATAACCTTCTGACTCAGCTCTGCCAGAGATGATTGCCATGGCCAGAGCGACCTGATGGGACTCTGGGAGGACACAGCTGAGGCCTTGCTGACTGGTGTGAAACACTGATGGCAAGCAGAAGACAAGGTGAGCGGAGGGGACAAGATGGCAAAGTGAGGGGAGGGAGTGGAAAGTGGCATTGCAGTAGCCCCAGATGTGTGTGCAGAGGCACGAGTGCCAATGCCAGCCAGAACGCTACCCATGCAAGCACCAAAGGAGCAGACGGCCCACTGTGACATAACCTAGTGGTGGATGGTGACATCACCGAGTGATGGACTGTGAGCACACGGCCCTCACAGACAGAGTCTGGCCCTGGCTGGGTAGGGAGTCCTTGGGAAACTCCTGAGCTGTGGGAAGTTGTCCTTCCTGAGACACCTGGGCATTTCTTCCTCCCTCCTCTCCCCGGGACAGTGAATGACCATGGCCTCTCTCCATTTTGCAGCATGTGACACCTGGCACTGTGGCGCCAATGAGGGCGAGCAGCTCCTTGTCTTCAGCTCTCCCCAGCCTGCTGCAACAAGCAAACGTGGCCTTGGAGACAGAGTGGAGCTGCCCCATTTGCTGCAACGCTCAAGGTGGTGTTGCTTATGTGACCCTCTGTGTCCACCAGTTCTGCCTGGGATGCATTGTGTGGTGGGCAAAGAGGAAATGGGAGTGACCCGTTTGCAGGCAGGCTGTCAACACCATCATTTACTCGGTGTGGTGAGAGGACAATGTTTTGGAGATGGTTGTTCCATCGGTTGCTGGCTACCAAGACGAGCAGGGGGTTGTGGGGCCAGTGCCCAGGACTTACGTGGCTGGCTTCCAGCCTTTTCTGGGACTGCTGGGAGATCCTCGAGCCCCAGCTGCCCTGGATGAACCAGGTGCTGTAAGGGACCCATTGGTGGGAGGTGGCTGCAGCACGGGGCACCATCATAGTAAATGTGTGCTGCTGTGCGCTGGACAAGGAGGCCTTGGTCTGGGAGCTGCAGTCCTCCCTGCAAAAGCAGACGGTGACATTTGTGTGCCAGCTCATCAACATCACTGGAGACTGGTGCAGCGAGATCTTCCAGCAGCTGGACCTCCTGGACTCCTATGTTGCTGAGGAGGAGGAGGAGAGCCCTGTGGCCACCCCTGGCCCTGCCGCCTCCCAGGGGGGGACTCCTGCCCTCACCTCCAGGGAGCAGGAGGAGCCACACCAGGAGCTGGGGCAGGCAGTGGCAGATCCCTCTGCTGCTGGCCAGGGCACGGACAGCTCGCTTGGGTGGCCCCAGTGTCCCGCAAAAAGGAGGGCCAGTGGCTCCCAGGCCTCTTCAGCCCACAAGAGGCCATGTCTCTGACAACACAAGGGAGCCCCAGAAGCCAGTGAAACCAGGGCCAGGCCAGCAGCTGGGGCGTGCACTGGCCCGCAGCGGGACTTGGAGGCACTTGTTAGTATTCTAATTATAAAAGAAGAAAATAAAACTATGAAAACTGCAGAAAAAGACTAAGAGATTACAAACAGTACAGCTGGTATTGCTATCCCCACCCATGATGCTTTCTCCTTCTCCTGGTGCTGTGCACACCTTCCCCCTTGTGTCTGCTGCAACATGAGGTTGATGGGGCCTGTCTGGTGGGAGAGGGTACAGCCCACCTTTGCCAGGGTGGGGAGGTCTCCAGGTCCAACCTGTGAGCCCCATCGCTCACTAGCCCAATCCTGGCCTCCTCTGTGCCTCACTCTCTGCCCTGACGTCTTGAGGCTCTGCTCTCCTGCCAGCCTTCGCTGCTTGCTATGACCTTGATATAGTTGTACCCAATACCTCCTTCTATGCAGAGACACATCTTGGAGCTGGTCTGTGTAAAACCATGGTTGTACCCTACTGAGGTGTGCAAGAGTGCAATGAAGGCACCATGGCCACCTGGTCAGTAGGGAAAGTGCTGTGGCAGCTCAGCCTGGTGAAAGCCCAGCTCCAGGCTGGTTAGCCACATCCTGGCTAACCAGAGCAAGCCTGAGCAGCCTCAGCTGGGAGGCCTCGTGCACTCCATGCAGAGCCTATGCCCTGCTTGCTGGCAATGGCCGTGTGCTGTTTGGGGGCTACGGGTCTCAACGGTTGGGATGCAGGAGCATGCCCCTGGGCATGTGGACAGGAGGCAGGGTGGGGCTCAGGTTCTGGGACGAGCAGAGGCACAATCCCCTCTGCTTTGATCTCCCTGGCAGAAGGTGGGAATGCTTGAACCAAACTCTTCCTCAGGGATGCTCTGGCTTTAGCAAAGCTGCTCTTCACTGGAAGCATCTTCATGGTGTGGTCTGGGTGTGTTACAAATAGTTTGGGGAGGTCTGTGTGGAGCCCTGGGGTGGATACACTTTGCAGGGCATGAAGAGAGAGCATTGCTATCCAGGGACTTGACAAGAGCTTCCGAACACATGGGAACTCACAGCAACTGCAATCAGTTCACAGTGTCTTCTCATCTCCCCAGTCTTTGCAAGTGTGTGGCCTTTTCTGGGGAGAGATCTGCTGTTTCCATCGTGGTTTTCAAAACATATACCTGCAGTCAGAGATTACATGCTTAGGGGCTTGTTCTGGTCTGGCAGCAGAAAAATTGCACAGTTCACATAAGCAATGGAAGTTGAATTGTACTATTGTCTGGTTTGTCCATTCCCCAATGGCCTGCTGTCTCCCCTGCCTACCTTCTTGCCAGGAGAGAAAGCACAAGGACACTGTCCTCCCCACTTCAGAGCTATCTACTATTACATCATTTCTGGAAGAAGATGTCAAAAATCCACCTTTAGATCAATAAATCAGTAAGAACTGCTGTTTTGAAACCTAAGTTGTTAAGTGGCCGAGTATGTCAGGATGTAGTCGGGAATAATGTGAGATCTTTCTTGGGATTCTTATACCCAGAGACAACTTCCAGCAGTTGCAAAGGTGATGCAGAACTTGTAATGCAGTTTGATATCATACGTAACTTCCCTCTTTTGTGTGTATAATAAAAAATAGGCCCATGAATTGAATCATGAAACTTAAATTATGCTGAGACTATGAACTTTGCTTAGTGTCAAAATTTCTAATGAGTAACAAGACACTGAAAAAATAACTGCTGTTAATAGTGGGGACAAAAATCTGCAGATAAAAATCTTTCCATAGAAGGCAATAAGAATATGATCATGCAGCACACTGTTCTTCTGTAAGATAACAGTTGTCTGCAGTTAAGTTTTATTTCCACCTGCCTTCACTCCCCCAACTGCTGGTTGGTTTGCCAAACCCAGACTTAAAATGTACTCAGCATGCTGATGTTAAACACCTTTCATTAGCCCAGTAGAGTTGACTGCTCATATGCATAATTTATGTTCCACACTGTGATAAATGTGCTTTCCTGTCAGTCTCTCGGGAAACTGAGAGGTACTGTTGAATGAGCCCAAAATAGGTAGTAGTCAGTAGTCAGTCAGTCACTTTAAACACAAGACTTTCCAAATATGAAAAAAAAATGTCAGGATTTACAGTGAGCTGATCAGGTGATGAATATTTGACACTGTTCAGCAGAACCTTTAAAAGATAGGAGAGAGAAAACCTAGATCAGACTGAATTTCAAGAAACCTTTCCTGTCTTTCCCTATTCTGTATGAAACTTGAGGTAATTATCGTGATTACCATAAAATAAATAAATTTTTAAAATGGAAAGGAGGAAGAAAAGGAAAAGAAGGAAAAGGAGAGGGCAAAGGAAAGGGAGAAAGAGGAGAGGAAAGAAAAAGGAAAAAGAAAACAATTCCTGCAATCTCTGTATGTAGCAGCAAGGCATATTCTCACATCCTGGCATATAAAACGTTTTTGTATGTGCTTTGTATGGGGACAAAGAACAATTTTTTGAACTTTGTAATATAGAAACTGCTACAGAGAAATGAACTTTGGTACAAAACAAACATCCAAGCACTCTGACTTCCCTAACAAATTACTGTATTTCTCAAACCTTAACAACAGAGACATATTCATTATTTAAAAATATTTTCACAATAATCAGCCAAAGACCTTACTGAATTCTACCATGGGAAAACAAATCCATCGAGGAAACATAGGATAGCACATCTGGTAACAACGGACGAGGAGAAGGCTGAGGTACTCAACAAAACTTTTGCCTCAGTCTTCACTGGCAACCTCTGTTCCCACACCTCTCAAGTGGATGGACCTCAAGGCCAGGACTGGGGGAGCAAACTCCCTCCCACTGTAAAAGAACATCAGGTTCATGACCACCTGAGGAACCTGAACATACATAAGTCTATAGGACCTGACAAGATGCATCCCAGAGTCCTGAGGGAACTGGCTGATGTAGTTGCCAAGCCACTCTCCATGATATTTGAAAAGTCATGGCAGTCAGGTGCAGTCCCTGGTGACTGGAAAAATGGAAACGTTGCACCCATTTTTGAAAAAAAAGGTAGAAAGGAGGACCTTGGGAACTACTGACCTGTCAGCCTCATGGAACAGATCCTCCTAGAAGCTATGCTAAGGCACGTGGAGGACAGGGAGGCCATTCGAGGCCGCCAGTATGGCTACACTAAGGGCAAGTCCTGCCTGACCAACCTAAGGGCCTTCTGTGATGGAGTGGCTACATCAGTGGACAAGGAAGAGCTACGGATGTCGTCATCTATCTGGCTTTCTGTAAGGCGTTTGACATGGTCCCCCACAACATCTTTCTCTCTAAATTGGAGAGATATGGATTTGATGGATGGACTGTTGGGTGGATGAGGAATTGGCTTGAGGGTAGTGGTCAACAGCTCAATGTCTGGATGAACATCGGTGACAAGTGGTATCTCTNAAAAAATGAGGACAAACTTTTTAGAAGGGCCTGTTATGATATGACAAGGGGGAATGATTTTAAACTAAAAGAGGGTAGATTTAGACTAGATATAAGGAAGAAATTTTTTACAATGAGGGTGGTGAAACGCTGGCACAGGGTTCCCAGAGAGGTGGTAGATGCCCCATCCCTGGAAACATTCAAGGTCGGGTTGGATGGGGCTCTGAGCAACCTGATCTAGTTGAAGATGTCCCTGTCTATTACACGGGTGGTTGGACTAGATGACCTTTAAAGGTCCCTTTCAACCCAAACCATTCTATGATTCTATGATTCCATGATCATAGACAGATTAAATGCTTTCAGAAATATTTGAGTTCATAAATACCAGATACAATTAAAATGTGGGAAACCGAGTCTTTTTTCATTAAGAATTTTAATTTATTAAAATTATCAAGCTTAAAATAAGAATTGTTCATTCACATATAAAGCATTGGAAGTTATCCAGTTAATTAAAAGCAGATTTTCTTCCTTTCAATTGTTCCCATAGTTCTTCCCTCTTAATAAATTTGCTGTCGAGTTCTTATTTTAACCAAACTAAAAATGATAGAAGAATTTCTTTTGTCACTGTAGATGTCCAGTCAGTCAAGACATAGCGAAAATAACACGAAACACAAAATCTTCACAACATAATCTTTACAATCAACATTATCTGTACACTCTTTATAACATAATAGTACGTGCAACTCCCACTTCCCACATCCACTCAGATGGTCCACTCACATTACTCAAACTGAAAATCTTCAGGGCAGGTGCAGTGATTTTTTTTTGGTGTATCTTCAGGGATGAACATGTCAGAGACTGGATCTGTGACTGGAATTCTTAAATGATGCTACTGCATAACAGTGGCAATGCAATATACACTTGGCATGTAATCATAATTTTATATTAAATGGCACTCTTCTGTCAATGCTTTGTCCTTTTGTCAATGATACCACTGTTTCAGAATGTGCCAAATACTTGCTACAGCACCTCTTGTTCTCTGCTGCAGGAATCTAAGATCTGTGATTGTGTATGTTTCAGGTTTTTGTTTTGATGCACCTTTTTTTCCATTTGGTTAGATCATTAATATTAATGACATGAGAAACAATATTTGTTGATTTCTATATTAACAGTGTTATACTTTACAAGGGAGCCTGTGGTTCCTGATGCTAAGTGCAGCACAGCAAAATCATCGTAAATTAACATGCAATATAAATAATAAGGATTATAAGAAGCTGTT
>VZTQ01009396.1:0-26663 GCA_013400755.1 Pelecanoides urinatrix | reverse complement strand
GGGGGGGGGCAGGAACAAAAAGGGGGGCAATAAGGGACTTAAAAACTTATGAACAGCTTGGTGAAAATGGATACTAATTGAAGAGAAGGACCAGATTCAAAACTACAGCAAGTGATTCTTCATAAAAAACAGAGTAAATTCTTTGTCAAAGGTTCTTGGATGCAAGAAATTTGCATGGGTTGACAGGAACAAGTTCGTGAGAGAGAAACCCACTGAGGACAACTAAAACAGAAACCGTCCCTGGCTCGGGAAGTGCTACCAGGTGTAAACAGCTGGAAGATGTGAAAGTTCACTTGCTCTGTTCCTGCTCTTCTACTATGATCTGCTTAGGATCACTGTGGAAGACTCAACACTGGTCTAGACATATCTTTGGCTTCGATGATAACAGCTGTTCTAAAGTTAAATGCTTTACCAAATCTAAAACTGAAAATAGTTACAAAGCTTTACAGACGCCACTAAACAGAAGTGAAAGGAAACAATGTACACAGCTGAAGATTTCTCCTATCCTCTACCACACAGTTGTATGCTGAACCTACTACTTCTCTTGTGTTTGACTGTAAGATAAAAGAACTTCTAATCCAGGAATGAAAATTTCAGAATTTCAAAGGCTTTGCATCAAGGCATTGTGTCACAAATCTTCCAAGGCATAATCTGAAACTTTAATTGTCAAAAGAAGGTTTTGGAAAAGAACACTCAATCCTCAAAGAAAAAGCTGTTCTACGGACAGCATACATACTGTATTTGCTAATTCTCCCCAGGCAGCTCCTAAATATTTGGTAGAGCAAGCACCTACAGATACTGCGGCTACTCATTTAGACATACACTGACTGACTAGCCAGTGCATGCATGCTGACTTGCCATCTTATTGCTGTCACTCCTAATAGTTAAGGTACTAAGTTATAACTTCTTTCTCTCAATGAGGGCATTAAATGCAGTCACTGCCTCTTTTCTACCAGCCTCCGCATTTCAAAATATTTGTGTAGAAAATTTGTACCTTTGAAACCTCCACCTGTCCTAAGTTGTGACATTAGTCAACAGGCTTAAATTAAGGGTTTGGGCAGAGAAATTACAGACACACAGACTTTTGTCCTCTCTATCCCTTTACTTAGTTTCCAAGTTTTATATTTATTTACTGAACTACAACATTTTTAAACATTTTTAGCATGCAGCTTTACTCACGTATTTTGTCGGAATCTGTGTGAACTGCCTGAATAACAGAAGTTCTGAGAATCACTTCAACATCTGAAGCTATTTTCAGAAGCTAGTAAAAGAAAAAAAAACCAAACAACACAACGGAGTAATTTCAATTATATGTAATTATTCCTGAAGGTATTTTCCATACTAGACAGCTATTCAAATAATAAAGCCAGTCAGTTCTATTATTCAGTTAGTTATGCACTATCTGTACATAGCTTCTACTTTGGGGATCCTGGAATAATTTACAGGTTGATATACAAGCTACCTTGACATGCAGCATGAGAAGAAGGAAACTTCTGCTCAGAAACATACAGCAGTATAAAATCTCTATACCCAATTAAAACTGCAGATGAGTAAGGTAGAAGGCAACTACCAAAACAAGTAACTAGTTTCCAATGATCAAAGACATTGGTGAATGCCTCAGTAACATTTGGCTACCCCTTGTGAAAGGGCAATCTGGTCCTTGAAATAAGGAGACAAAAATAAGGGCAAAACATGACAAGAATTAAGAATACTGAGGTTTCACAAAAAAACAGTACAGGAACAAGGCACTACCTAAAGATTAGCAGAGGCATTAATATTTGGCAAAAGGCCTAGAATTCCTTCCCTCATTAGGAGGATAAGCACAAGCACCCTTGCTAGTTTTGCTGAGCAATTAAGAGAAGCCTAATACTTGTTTGCATGATACTCGTGTCAGAAATAAATGAAATTGCACAAGAGAGACACTTTGGGAGACATGCTTACACTAGGAAGTAGTGTGTACCAACAGAAGTGGATCTTTGCAAGAGTTAGAGCTCAAAGACTTGACATCTACACTGAATTTCTCTCCCGCCCTTTCTCTTTTAAGGGTTTGGACAAGGTATCCGCCTGTTCCCCTACTGAATGCCCATTAGCAGCTAGGCTGCATGCTCCTGAAGCACACCTTCCGTTTCAGATTCATCTTAAAGGAATTCTGCCATTTGCTCTGACACAGCTTCACAATAACAAGCCAAATCACAGGACGTGGAGATAACCAAGGTAACTTCAGAAGTGCACTCCTGATCTGAACTAAAATGCTGCAGTAGATTTGGCTTCCACACCTCACATTCTAATACTGCAGACAGTTACTCCTACCTCCTTAGGTCACTACATAACCAAGTATTTGCTGTCATATTAGAAGACATCGCAGGTTTCTATTTTGGCAAAATAATGCACATTTGGTTGGTCAATATTCATTTTCTTAGCTGCTGTCCAAAGCAGGACACTAACACCCCTGTGTTTATGCAAGCAAGTGCCCAAAATCTCATAAGTCCTGTATATCATTTGATTCAGTTCCTCTGCATCCAAGTCTATTCAGTGTGTATATATATGTATATATAATAAATATGACCGCTTCTATGACGTTCTAGGATTCTGTAGTTGTGATGAAAATTTAGAATTTCTTCCACCGGCACATTTAATCAAGATATCAATTAACCCACATTAAAAAGTTACATGTGTATATTTTGTAAGTTGCCATTCCTAATAAATATAGATTTAAAAATTACAGCAAGTATTTTTCCTGTACATCTATAACAAAAAGAACATACAATTTAACAGATCAGACACCAGGAACACAAACACAGAGGTATTACTACAGGGGTCTGACAACAAGCAGAATAGCTAGAAAGTCCTAACTAAATGCTCCGAACTATTTATGTTACTGTCCAGTGGCTGGTATGATGCAAAGGTTTAGATTTACTTCTGCAAAGGACAGATGGAGGCACTTTCTTCCAACTAGTGACCAATGACAATGTAAATACAGTCTGTTAAAAGGCTGAATGACAAGGACTAAATTATTCACTCTGTATAGATGTTAATGACTAAAAATACCTAAAATACAGAAGTTTCATTTCAGGCCTTAGTAAGTTTTAGAAAAATGCCTCAGTAAAAAATGTTAAGACAACAACTGAGCAAAGGTAACTTACGTAGTGAGTTAACAGAATGTTCTACTCCTTTCAATGCACCATGAGGAAAGAACCAGCAAAAAAACCCAGCAGTATAATCAATACCTCTATATTACAATAGTCATGATCATTTGCCTGGTTTTTGCCTCCCACAAAAAATGCTGCCTCATTTGCAATCAGGAATAAAAATAACTTCTCATGTCTGCCAGTAACTGAGCACATTATTTAATTTCTATGTATCTTTCTGTGCTTGTCTATACAACGAAGACCAGGTGACCACAGCTCAGATAGATATTATGAGCAAAATACACAAAATATTTACATGAAAATAGTAACATAAAACATTTTTCCGTAATTTTATTATAAGCTTCAAAATAAGCATACTGGACTACCAGAAGACATTTTCTCTGTATGTATTTTTGTATGTGCAAAATTCAGTAACATACTATTAATACCAATGGAGGTATCAATATATGTATAAACAAAGATCCATATGAAAGCCTTTTTGAACTCATCTGGTTCTCACAATGTCTCAATAAGTACTTACATTAGTTTAGAGATCCTTTAAGTAAAAAGCTCCTATATAAGTATTCTTATGCAAAGTGGAAAAAAACAATGAAAATAAGTAGTACCTCATTTATCTTCTCTTCAGATGTCTCATTTTGGTTATTTTTGAATTCTTCATTTATCTTTTGTCTGGCAGCTAAATAAAGTAAACAAAAAAACTAAAGGGTGAACAAAAAAATTTATCTTGCCTTTGTCACTGCCTCAAAGCTCAGAATCCCAAGTCCTTTATAGCACCTTACACTCTGCCTGAAGCATTTTAATACAAGATTTCCACAGAATTCAGGTGATGTCACATTTTAAGTTGTCTCATATAGGAATAAAATATGATTGCCTATCTATCATTCTGAGCTTTAAAAAGAACTAACATACAGAAGCCACTACTAAAAGTTGGTTTACTAAAAAAGCAGTATTCATTCCTTGAGGAGCAACTGTACATAAAGAGAATTGACTCAAATGCTTAGTACAGTTAAAGATGCTTTGGCTGGACTGAAGAGAGGAAGAAAAGGGGGAAAAAAAAAAAAGGGGGGGGGGGGGAAATCCCAGGAAGATCACCGAGGTTCTATAAAGAGATGTTTTCCTTACAAAATATGGCTTTAGTGCTTGAATCTAGCAACCAGTTTTTTGTTTCAAATTAAAGGATGTCTGGTTATGGACACACCAGTTTTCCCAATGATAACTTATAAAATGTGGAAGGGAATAATTTAAAGGAAGATTATGTATATTCGAAGAAGAAAGTTCCACAGAAAGATAGGTAAGCATCCACCACACAAAAGAAGTATCTCACCTTCAAGGGCTCTGGTATCATTTTTAAAAACTTCTTGCCGGGTTCTGTGTAGTAATTTAAAAAGCTTCAAAACCTGTCAATACAACATCAATAGAATTAGCTTGTTTGCTAGCAGGATTCTTAGTTAAAATGAACATGTTGCAATTATGAGTGTCCCGGTTGATCTTTCATGTTCTTTCCATTTAGTACAGAATTTGGTATAGAATCAGCATCTAAGATACTTTACCTCAATTCCTGATCAAATAACTTGCAGCCAAAGCAAATGTGAGGAAATCAAAATCCTAGACAGTTCTAGATGCTTCAACTTAATCTAAGATGCTAGAGTACCAGCACTACAGTCCTAAGTAATCATTTGGCATGACGGGAATATAATCCTGAAAATACATTGATGCAAACATAATATTTCACCAATATCAAATAAACCCAATAGAATCAGAAGAACTCTAGAAGTCAAGTCACCTGAAGTGACTATCAAGGGTACATCACTGGATATTCTCCAATTACGAAAAATAGATAGAAATATAAATGGCTAAAGTATTCTCACACTTACAAGCCAATGAGAGGAAACTAAATTTCAAAAGAATCTCAAACTTATTGTTTCATGTCACTGTATAATACCTGGGCATAATCTTCTATGGGTGGTGTGGCAAAACCAACATAAAGTAAAGTCCTTCCCTAAATATAACTGCCAGAACAGCAAACAAAAACTTCAGTAAAAGCAAACCCTCACAAAATTTGGATTTTTGATGGTAGAGATGACACACGTCAGTACCTACGTAAAGCAAAGCCCCTAGGAATCACAGCTTACAGTCATGTGGTTTTGGCTGTTTATTCACACAGACTGTACAGAATTACAGAAATCCTCAAGTCCTTATCAGACTTTTTTGGCGTTTGTCAGAGATTCACAGGAATCTCTGACAAGCACCAAAAAAAAAAAAGTCTTGTTAACAAGACACCTTTTGAAGTTATTTCTAGTACTTCCTAGTGTGTTTTGGCACCTCTAAAAGGCACAATGCCAGGTACTTTATGATTATCTTAAATTGTTTTCTCACAATATTCCAAAAATCTCTTAGAAGGATGCAAAGGAAACACGGGGCTGTAACTGAGAAAGGATCATCTTCTTTATAAGCATGCTCTGTATCTGCGAGCTGGAGATGCAAACAAGACTGTCCCCTAAAAGTAAAAGGCCAATAAAACATCCTGGCAGGGCCCTGAAAACGGTGTTGCCTCTGCTTTAAATCTGCCAGTGACAGAGAGAAAAACGGCAAGCTTCTCTGAAAGCTATTACTTCCAACAGATGTCAATACATTTTTAGGTTTTCAGGCTAAATTCTCACCCTCTGCTCAGCTGGTGGCTTGGCTACACCCCGAGATAATTAATCCAGAAGTGTACACACACAAAAAGACAGTTTTTAGGAAGAGGAGGAAGACATGAAACAGTAAGAACAGGCAACTTTCCAGTTCAGTACTGCTTCTTTAACATAATACTACCACAACTTTACTGCTATTAAGGGACAACTTACAAATATGAACAAGTTCAAATCTCGCTTCACCACATCGTTTAGACCACATCATAATTTCCCCTGTAATTTATGACGCAGCATCCAGTTATGTATATGCTACTGCACTACAGATCTTTCTGGAAAGAGGACAAACTAATGCATTCTCAATTGCAAAAGAGTCTCACGAATGTTTGAGTAAAAAACTTTTGTCACTTTTACAAGAATTAGTATGCGACTTGACAACCAGTTAAATCAATCTGAGCAGAGATATACAAAAGAGAACATGGACTCTGCTAACTTGTTTTTACCTTCTGTGTCCTTAATAATTAGCAACTGAACGGAACCATGTTGCCTTAACTGCAGCATTCCCTAGATGGCTGAATCTGTGGAAAGTAAACTGACAGAACTAAAAGTTTTACAGCAAATAAGTTTATTGTACTGTAGATGTATTTTTAAGAGATTTGACTAAATTATTTGGACAGGACATCCTGAAATATTTCTACTCCATGATATTTTCACCATCTTTGCAAATAGTAAAGTTAGTATTACAAATGGTTTTGAGTCAAAGACATGAATGGTGAAACCTGAAGAAGTGTTTTATGGTTATTCTGAACTCTTTGACCCACAATTTTCAGGCATCTACCACTACTATTTGGCTATTTCTGCAAACCCCTCCTATGAAGTTCTGCACCATACCAACCACAGAGCAGTTATATTAGATGACTCTGAAGCGGGATATATTAATGCAGACTCCTTTGAGCTCTACAGTCACCTAGTGAAACACAGAACTCCCCTAACACCTCAGTGTATTAGTAGCCCTAATACTAGGCTTCAGAACACTTCTGAAACAGGGGCTCAACTCCCCCCCAAAAGTACTCTATATTGTAAAGATGAAAGGTTTAAATAATTCTTGTCTTTGCTTTTCTTCATCTTCCCACCACAATTCATTCTCTTGATGTATTTTAACCTCTACTTGATTGTCATCTCTCAACTTTTTTCTTTTTTCCACAACAGTCTTTGCATGCAAACCTCTACTTTCTATTACCTAGTCGAGCATCCTTCTCACCCTGAAAGCCTCTGCCTGTTGATGCTATAAATGCTAGGAACCGCTGGGAAAGAAGTTCCTACCCTCCAGTGACATCCAAGGAAAAATTTCCCCTAGTATTTCCCTAGTTACTATTTACAGCCTAAGGTCGCAAATTTGAGGGGAACACATCACGCTCCCTCGGCTCTGCAGACACCACCACTAACTCCAAGCTGGGCACTAGACGCCGCTGGCGCACGGCAGCAGCCACCCGCCTTCCCCCCGCCGGCGGCGGCACTCCAGGGCACGAGTGACTGCCGGTCTCCCCCAGGGCGCAGGCCAAACAGGGAGGGCAGGGTCGGCCCCGCGGCCACCGTAAGGCGGCGACGGCGGGAGCGGGAGCGCCGGCAGCCTCCACCGCCGCCTTGCACGGGACCGACTCTGCGCGGGCCCTCCCCGTCCCTTCCCCACCGGCCCCGGCCCCGGCTCCGATTCACTCGAGGCGGTGCCCGAGCACCGGGGAGGCCCCAGTCCCCACTGCCTGCCTGAGGAGACGCGGCCGGTACGGGGCCTCACCGAGAGAGGCCACGCACATCCCTCGGGGGATAGCGGCAGCCGTGGGCGCCCCATCCCCGCCGCGTCCTGGCCGTGCCGCCGCGCATGCGCGCCACACTTGCCTGCCCGCGGCTCGCCATGGCGACCGCCGTCCTTTTCCGGTCCGGAAGAGCGGGGAAGCGGGGGAGCCGGAAGCGACGATCGGAGCCGGTCCGCGCCCTTCCCCCCCCGCCGCGGTGCTGCCGAGTGCCCCCGCCAATGCTGCCCTGCTGGGTACGCCTCACCGTCGCAGTCGTTCCGCGTAGGCCTTGTCCCCCCACCAGCCCGGGGACGGCGTGCGGCCTCCCATGGGGCGCTCCCCGCCTGCTCCCCGGGGCCGCTCCGGGGCCGCCAACCCCAGCCCTGCCGCATCGTTGGGTGGCCAACGCCAGCCATTCAAGCAGCGTCCACTCCCAGTACGCCGAGACCTGAGAGGAGACTCTTGCTGAGGTCGGGAGGAGGTGGAGGGACTGCCGCAGGGCCGAGGCTCTCCCGCTCAGCCTCCCCCGCGCCGCAGCCCCACCGGCAGGCAGGCTGTGCCTGGCGTACAAACCCGCACACGTTACCCGTTTTCTGCTGAAGAAAAACCCCGGTGTTTCAAACAGGTAATTGGAAAGCCATCCATTTGTGGCCATCACGTTATTTTACACTCCTGCCTATTATTTCCCATAAGTGCCCGACTGCATTTAAACTCTGGTTCCTTTTTTTAGAAATGCTGATACTGAGATACTCGATTATTTATCAGAACTGATCGGACTGTTCCATACTTTGTTGGAACGTCTTTCCTCTTGGAGAGAATATTCTGACTGGGGCTAAAGAACAACTACAAAATTGAAACAATTACCCTATTTTTATGCCTACTAAGGTTGGTAGGCCTGAATCTGGCCTCAGTTTGGAAAAAAAAGATGGTTCTTTAGGTGACATAAAGAGGAATTGCAGGTTTTGACACCGTAATTGCCTGTGATGGTGGATGTCAGGGCCCCACGTGCCCCAATACGCCTTAGTGGCCTGACCAGCCCACGGCCCAGGACCCCGTGTTAGCCCCCCGGGCCTGCGACGCTGCAGCAGGGCCGGTCTCCAGCCCTGCCACGGCCCGTGGCTATGCGGAGATCGCGGCCATGCGTTCACAGGATTCTGTAATACACGAGGACATGGAGGCTTCCTCCTCTAAATTTCTCTACTTTACTACAGATTACCACAAAATAATCACCACTAGCAAGCGTACTACCACAAAAATGGCCACTAACAAGTGTACCTATGATTAACAAAGCAAACAGATATCTATCTCAAGCTATTACAAATTACTAGCAGCAATCAATAATAGCAGCAATCAATTGTATAGCAACCATCAACATTACAGCAGCAACCAATAACAGCAACAACCAAGTAGGTATTTACTATTGCAGGTTACTACAAACTTGCCACTAGTGAAGCAACTTATCAACCATATAATGGCAGATATATTATGACAGATCACTTGTACGGATATATAATAGCAGTATCAAGTGAATTTGATTTCAGAAGGGGCCAAACCATCCTGGAGTGGAGGACACATGGATCCCAGAGGGGGGCCCAACCATTCCAGAGGTAGGAGGACAGACCAAGCCGACCTCAGCAGTGGTCTCAGCAGGGGACCGAGAAGTAAAAGAGTCTCACTTCAAAGATTATCTGCGGCACGGAGTC
The DNA here is from genome assembly GCA_013400755.1 of Pelecanoides urinatrix. Taxonomy (NCBI): domain Eukaryota; kingdom Metazoa; phylum Chordata; class Aves; order Procellariiformes; family Procellariidae; genus Pelecanoides; species Pelecanoides urinatrix. The sequence goes on along the minus strand of VZTQ01009396.1, from coordinate 17,388 downwards.
TGGAGTCAGCTGGTGGGAGTCCAAGATTTCACAGAAAGTTTCTGTGGAGAATTCAGCCTGTTAGGAAAGGAGAGGTATGCGCAGTGTGGGATGTTCTCAGAGAGAGAGGCTCCATTTTGGAAAAAAAGTCATTTTTATATCATGGAGATACAAGAGGGCATAGGACACCACCACTATAAGCAGCCAATGGCTGCTGCTAATTTCTGTTTTCCACCTGTAAGAGCCAATAGATGATGATGTTTGCTGTTCTTTCAGATCAATTTTTATTTTGCCAGACTGTTTTCCTGCTCTTGCAGTTAGAACAGCCAATGGCAATCACCAGTTCTTACTTTCTCAGGGTGTCTTCCCCTTTTCCAGACAACTTTTCACCTTCTCAGACAAAAATTTGCTGTTACAGCTCCTTGTTTCTGTGCTTATCGATGGTATCTCGGGATGTCTCTGCTTTCTAGATACCCAGCTGTACTTAAAAGAGGCCAGCTGCACTTTTCAAGGATGCTTCTGGTTCCCAGACTCACAGCTGCCAGGCTGGCAGGCATTTTAGCTGCTGGTGTTTTTCAACAGACATTTTCTTCTGTTCTGTCATTTTCCCTGTCTAGCCAGGTCACCTTTTTGGCTATTCACATCAAGCTCCCCACAACCCTGCCTTGCCTTGTCCACGGCCTGATTGACCTGTCCCGCCTCGGCCGGGCCATCCCAAGGCTGTCTCTGGTACTTTAAAACTCAATTGCCATTCTCTAGAAAACCAAACAAACAAGCTTATACTTCAGCCACACATCATTAGCTAAGGGCAGCATAAGCTAAAGGCAGCATAAGGATTTTAAATTTAATCAGCTTGACTGCTTTGCTAGACCTCTAGCTTCAATATATAGTCTATTTCATTGTTTAATTGCAAATACATTCAAAGCTAATTAAAGCATGGGAACACTAAACTATTACTAAATATATTTATTATTTCAAATTTCCTAAATGCACTTATTTTGGACTATGTACCTCATAAAGAAACTCGATCCATTAGGAGAAATGATCCTTATTCATAGATCTATTTGCAGGAATAATTATTGCAGCTGTGAATGAATGAATTAAAACCTTTGAAAAGGCCTTGTTATATTAAAAATAATATAAAATTTGCCCTTTACATGGTGAGACAAAAATATATGTTGAAGTCAACTAAATGAAAATAAATGCTTTTGCCTTTTCAGAGGAACTTCTTAAATTGTCTCTTTATGCCTTCTCTTAACATAGAAATATGCTTTCTAGACTGACTCCACAGCAGCCCATGGTACTCCTTGAAGTATACTAACATGTACAAATGGATCCTGAATAAGTATTTGTATGTTAAACTGCTCCTGAGTCTATCTAGCTAGTAATATCAACTCTTCTATTCTTTCACAAAACATGTTTAATTCCTGAGAAAATAGGGAAATAAAAATTATTTGTATCTTTGCTTAGATATACACGGTTAGACAACAATAGACAGTAAAGAAATTTGCCCCTGAAGCACCAATTCCATCCTTGATTTAGCCATCATACTCCAATACTATCCCTAGGACACATACATGTCTAAGACCTTAATATAGTACCATCAAGTGAGAAACAGAACACCATCCCTCCGTTCAATGTACTTCGTCAGAGCTTTGTTTAGGGTATCTCAAAACATACAATTTCGAAGTTATTACCAGATGTGTATGACAAATTCTGCTCTTTTTGTAACAAATTCAGGTAACCAAATGTGGAACCATTTTAGCTTTACACCACTTAGCAGGATTTATTCCCTGCCTCTCTCCAGAATTATCTTTCCTGCAAGATTTTTGTCAGGAGGCAAATATATATGTGAAATATGTTTATCTGATTCGTGTGATGAAATGTGACCTTCTACCCTACATATCTTTGTATAACCACTAGTGAATGTAAATACAATCAATATATTAGGTGGAAGAAAAATAACTTGGTTCAATACTCATTTGATAGGGAGGGAACTAACACTTAAGGGTTAATAGTAGAGCCATTGTCTAACAATTGTCAAGGTAATTTTTTTGTAGCTAGCAACTCAGATAGACAAAATGCTGTTGTAAGCATAATAAATACTGTGAGTAGAAGTTAATTACTAAACTAACTAACCATTTCTGACTGAGGCCTTACTGTGGTGCATCCTCCCACTTGATAAGAGCGGATAGGCCTTGAGCTGGCTCGTTAGGCCTTCTATATAAACAACTGTGATGAGATAAGTGTCCTATGTAAATCACTAATAATGGACAACTGTGAAAGGATCAGTGTTAAAGAACAAGATAACCTGAAGTCTCCTTACATTCCAAGAGTTGAGGAATTGATGGGTTAATTAAATGACCATATATAGACAAAGGAAGCCCAGAGTTCAACTAACGGACACAGTGAAGAAGACTATGGACGACCACCGGAGGAAGAAAAGACCCTAACCCTAATTTTACTGCGCATGCTTGGACTATGTAAATTACTTCCAAGAACTCATTACCATAAGGCTGCCTTTTCTAAGGAATGTAATGAATATGTATATCTTCACTGCATATAAACCATGTAAATTAAGTACACCGGGGTGTGTGTCTTGGTGGAGCAGAGACTCCCGGCACACCCAGTGCTGTTTGCTTGCTTCTATTCGTCTAATAAATTGTAAACTTAAATTGGAATCCTGTTTTGGGACTCAATCATTTATCACATATATAAATGTCTATATTAAAATCTCCCTACACAAAATTTGAGGGAAATCTGAGTCAATCTATTTTAACTGTGAAGTTTAGAAAAGGAAGCTTTATTGNAATTTTTTTTTTTTCCTTTTGGGGGTTTTTTTCCCCCCCCCCCCCCCGCTTTTTCATTTCTTCTATTTCATGACTGGTGTCATATACATGAAAAAAAGCATTTATGACTAGATGTGTAGCCCTATAATAGCGTTGGCCTCAGTGAATTATTGATTGGTCACATCGTTTCATAGTTAGGAAAGGGCTTATGTGTAGAAGGGCTGACACATTAAACTAGCCCTCCCGATGCTAGCAGCACCCAACACCTCAAACTAAACCCTGTGTATTTTACGACTTTACCCTCCAAGCTTTGGGGGGCAGTGCTGGCATTTATAAAAGCCCTCTACCTGGCTTGACGTAAAGCCTCGAAAGGCCTTGAGACAGCGGTGCCGCCTATTCGCCTTGTGCTCTGTGCCAGGGGCCACGCAGATTTCGTCTCGCAAACCTCTGCCAAGGCTGCAGGGCCCCCGCAGCAGGATTCGCGGCAACTTGTGTTTCTCCTGCAGACTTGCGTGGAAAAACTCAGGGCAGCCCTGCCAGAGCAGTCATTTGGCTGCAGGCCGCAGTCCCAAAAAGTCACACAGATTTTTGGGTTGGATTTGAGGCGGCGATAAACAATACTTCTGCCTGCAAGAGCCTCTCCTCCGACTCCATTGCGTCCTACGAAGCAGCACTTCACGGCGTTGCTCCCTCCGCGGAGCCGCTAACAGCCTCCCCCAGCGCGGATCCCTCCGCGCCTCCCTGAGCCCCACCACTCCGGGTCAGCGAGGGCGGGCCAGACGAATGGGCGGGGACAAGCGAAAAAGACAGGCGAAACTACCAATCGCGAGGTGGGCAGGGCCGGCGGCTAGCTGTCGACCCAATGAGCGCCGCGGGGGGCGTGGCCGCGGGAGGAAGAGCGGGGCGACGGGCGCCGGGTGTCGCGTGGGGACGGCCGCCATGGCTGATGAGATCAGCAAGGCGCAGGCCGCCCGCCCCGGCGGCGACACCATCTTCGGGAAGATCATCCGCAAGGAGATCCCCGCCAACATCATCTATGAGGACGAGCAGGTGCGGGAGGTGCGCGGCCGCCCCCGGCTGGCAGCCGCCCGGGTCGGGGGGTGCTGTTGAGGCGCTCGGGAGCGAGGCGGGGCGGGCGGGGCCTCTCCGCACCCTCCTGCAACGTCCCTAAAGCATCGCGCTCTTTCGGTGCGCGGCCCGGCCCGGCCCGGCGGGTGCCTGGGCGGATGCAGGGCTGCAGGTGCTGCCCGACCCGCCTTGGCCCCAGCCCTGCTGTGTCACCGGCCGGTGTGTGGAGGAGGGCCGCCGGCGCTAACGCACTCGGGGGTGGCCGCTGGCATTCGCCGTGTCGCAGCCTTACGGCATTGCAGGCCGTGCAGGCGTTATTGCCAAGGGACGGGGGTTCTCACAGCTGGTGTAGGAGGGTAGTGGTGAAACCTTAGATTAGCCACCCGCAGGCAGTCTCCTTGTGNTAGCCCTATAATAGCGTTGGCCTCAGTGAATTATTGATTGGTCACATCGTTTCATAGTTAGGAAAGGGCTTATGTGTAGAAGGGCTGACACATTAAACTAGCCCTCCCGATGCTAGCAGCACCCAACACCTCAAACTAAACCCTGTGTATTTTACGACTTTACCCTCCAAGCTTTGGGGGGCAGTGCTGGCATTTATAAAAGCCCTCTACCTGGCTTGACGTAAAGCCTCGAAAGGCCTTGAGACAGCGGTGCCGCCTATTCGCCTTGTGCTCTGTGCCAGGGGCCACGCAGATTTCGTCTCGCAAACCTCTGCCAAGGCTGCAGGGCCCCCGCAGCAGGATTCGCGGCAACTTGTGTTTCTCCTGCAGACTTGCGTGGAAAAACTCAGGGCAGCCCTGCCAGAGCAGTCATTTGGCTGCAGGCCGCAGTCCCAAAAAGTCACACAGATTTTTGGGTTGGATTTGAGGCGGCGATAAACAATACTTCTGCCTGCAAGAGCCTCTCCTCCGACTCCATTGCGTCCTACGAAGCAGCACTTCACGGCGTTGCTCCCTCCGCGGAGCCGCTAACAGCCTCCCCCAGCGCGGATCCCTCCGCGCCTCCCTGAGCCCCACCACTCCGGGTCAGCGAGGGCGGGCCAGACGAATGGGCGGGGACAAGCGAAAAAGACAGGCGAAACTACCAATCGCGAGGTGGGCAGGGCCGGCGGCTAGCTGTCGACCCAATGAGCGCCGCGGGGGGCGTGGCCGCGGGAGGAAGAGCGGGGCGACGGGCGCCGGGTGTCGCGTGGGGACGGCCGCCATGGCTGATGAGATCAGCAAGGCGCAGGCCGCCCGCCCCGGCGGCGACACCATCTTCGGGAAGATCATCCGCAAGGAGATCCCCGCCAACATCATCTATGAGGACGAGCAGGTGCGGGAGGTGCGCGGCCGCCCCCGGCTGGCAGCCGCCCGGGTCGGGGGGTGCTGTTGAGGCGCTCGGGAGCGAGGCGGGGCGGGCGGGGCCTCTCCGCACCCTCCTGCAACGTCCCTAAAGCATCGCGCTCTTTCGGTGCGCGGCCCGGCCCGGCCCGGCGGGTGCCTGGGCGGATGCAGGGCTGCAGGTGCTGCCCGACCCGCCTTGGCCCCAGCCCTGCTGTGTCACCGGCCGGTGTGTGGAGGAGGGCCGCCGGCGCTAACGCACTCGGGGGTGGCCGCTGGCATTCGCCGTGTCGCAGCCTTACGGCATTGCAGGCCGTGCAGGCGTTATTGCCAAGGGACGGGGGTTCTCACAGCTGGTGTAGGAGGGTAGTGGTGAAACCTTAGATTAGCCACCCGCAGGCAGTCTCCTTGTGGATTCCGGGCGTAAACAGTGCACCATAACGAGCTCCTTTTGCACATCGGAAATGCAGGTCTTGATGGGTCTCTCAATAGCATTATGCAGATTATACAGCAGTGCCTGCCAGGTTTTGGTTATGAACCTCTGAGAGGGATTATTAAAGTAAAGAATTATAAAGAATTACAGCTTTTTCTGCTCTTCACAAAAGTCTGGAACTGGTCATCCTGCAGGCTGCAAAAATCGGTTTCTGTGGTGAGGTGCGACTGGTAGCATGCAGTGATGATGGTGCACCACAGCATACTAGGGGCTAAGTGAAATGGTTAGCATATGAGAACAGCTGTTCTCTCTGAGGTGTAAATTATATCAGTATTCAGTGTAAACTTTTTTTTTTTTAATTTAAATGCTGAACAGGGGCTTTTGCTTTTGAAATAAGGGATTAGCTGCAGTGTAGAATACAGACTCACTAAAGAGGCTGTTAGTCTGATTTATGTGCTTAAAAATTATGCATAGCTTGGAACAATGCTTTCTTAATAGATATTGAAACCTTGCAGCTGCTATCTAGTCAAGAATATGGAAATTTTCACTTCTTTCCAAAAAGTGAAGCTTATACATACTGTTCTGTATTTATGTGAGGTGTGCATCCTTTCTCTACCATGGTCAAAGCTACATGAGGTTTTTCCTCAGGTGTAATGGCTACAGCAGCATAACCTGAGCACTACTTCATTGAGAATCAGGCCATTGACTTTGATGAGTGACTTGAGAGCATATAACCTCCTCTGACTGCCATTAGTGCAGAATATTTTCTGGAAGAGTATCTCAGTTGATTTTTACCTTAAACTATGCAGAAATGTAGAACTGCTTTTAGAGTTTAGTTGACTATATTGGATGATCTTTAATTCATTTTGTTGACCCTATGAAGGTCTTTTTAGAGGTGGCTGGAAACATTGCAAGGAGAAGTGTAAGGAAGGCTTTTAATCATTAATTGACATGTGGAGAAAAAGAGATATTAAAAAGTACAAAGTCTCTGTGGAATTAAGCCTTATCGCTGTTGTTTTAGTTGAATCTAAACTTGCTGAAATGAAGATTGGTTTACTGTGCACTCATGGACTTTCTGTGATTGCGCTTCTGTTCAATACTACTTCTGCTCTCTGTCCCATAGAAAATTATTTGCTACCAGTCTTCTGCTCATTAAATTCTTTGACTCAGTTTGGCCACTTGCATTCTGCCTCTATGTGGACCACATAGAATAGAAAAACTGCTTACAAAATGATTAACTCAAAATTTATTTAATTAGGTGCAAATTAGCTTTATTGATCCATTCTTTGCTTACCACCCTTCTCTGTTTGGGAGAGACAAGCAGTTCATCAGAGATTTAAAACTGGGCATTATCTTCTTAAAGATAGCTCAAAATAGGACAGATTGGAGGTATACAAGATAAGGCATTGTTAATGTAAGTAAAGTTCGGGCTTTTCACCACCTTTACTCTTGGCAAAGGCCACAGTTCCTCTCAGCAGAATTAAAAAGCAGTATAGTCACATAGAAAATTCACGTTATTGATTCACAAATAATTGAAAGCATCTAGGAAATACATACTTTGACGAATGCAAGTTATATACCAGTAACTCCCAAATGTTTTGCTGTTAAATGTGATAGGTAAGTCAGAGGTGCCCTTTGGTTAGCAATGGTGGGGTGCATGCTCAGCGTGGGCATCTGCAGGTTGTGGTGGTTGCAGAAGCAAGTCCCAGTTTTGTGGTTGGCATTTGCACAGAGGCATAGCTTCCTTTGTCTTTCTTTGCTTTCTCTTCTATTTCTCTTATCTATTGGAAGTGCCTAATTTGAGATTTATTTGATGTAGTTAGGTGCTGCATGCAGTTTCTGATTGATAGTAATTTTGGTACTTGCATAAAGTCAGTTGGGAGTCAACTACTTACTACAGATAGTTGTTCATATTTCAAAAGTGATGACTTTCCCTGAATTTGAGAATGTTTGAAGTAGACCCAGCCTTAATACATTATTTTGAATTAATTTTTTTCTGAAATACTTGGTGCTGTTGAGAACAGAAATGTAATATGGCCTCAATTATATAAGTTCAGGTTCTTTGAAATTGCCTTGCTGTCTTTGACCAAGGCAATATTCAGATATAACTGGAAGATGATTAGCAACTGTTTGCCATTTGTTTTATTAAAAAGGGTGTTAATAAAAAAGTGAAATAAGCATAAATGTACTTTTTATAGGCATGCATGCCATCAGCTCTGTTAGTTATTACACAGATGTGGAAATAATAAATCATGAACCTAATTGCACATTCACTTGCTGAGAAGACTATAGCTTTTAAATAATACTAAACATAGAATAATGTTGTTTTTTTTTTTCATACCAGCAAGCCTTGATAAGTAGGTGTTTTTTGTTTAGAAATTAGAGGACTTTGAATAATACGTCACTCAAGAAGAATCAACGTTTCTGCTTATGTTTTGAGGTATCTGATAATCTGCTTAAGTATTTATTTAGTGGGGCATATTGATTTACTTAAACTCTTGCCTTTCTCTGAAGCAAATTGTTTTGACTGCTTGCTCTTCCTCCAGTGCCTTGCGTTCCACGATATTTCACCGCAAGCTCCAACGCATTTCCTAGTGATTCCTAAGAAGCCAATTGTCAGGTTATCTGAAGCAGAAGATTCTGATGAATCTGTAAGTACTCTAGAAGCTTTCTGTACACCAAACTGTACCTCTAATTACTTCATAGTTTACTAGACTCTCCCCCTTTTCCTCTTGGCATTTCAAAGAGGCAAAGTAGTTTTCTGATACTATAATCCTTTTCCTCTAGCTTAGAATGGGAATGGAGTTAAGGTTTTCCAGTAAAAGTAATGATATAAAGCAAAATGTATCTCTGGGTATGTATTTGCAGTGCAAAATGCATTGTTATTTTGCAGTACAATCTTGATGTCTGTTTTCATGATTTACAGGCACTAGTACTTATTCTTATACAGCCTTGGGATTTTTGGCAGGTCAGAGATGAAGAAAGGGAAAGTTAGCTGAGAGGTGCTGAATATTTCATTTGTAACTATAAACATCAAGTTCAAAGATTTTGTAAACCCTTACATGATAAAATAAAGTTTCTTTTCCACCAGAATTATGTGTGTTGCCTGAAGAAGTAACGGGGAGCTTTAACCATGAGATAAATTTAGCTTCTGTGACACTTTTGTAGTCTGTCACTGTCTAGCTTGAAAAAAATCTATAGCTCTTTTTTTCCCCTATATTATGCATAGTCAGTCTTTACAGCTTTTCTGGGAAAGTTTCAGTTGCAGGCTGACAATTTGAAGAGCAGTGGCTGAATTTCTAAGAATTAGCTTACTGGCTTATCTGAATGGTTCTCTGCTCTCATTCCTTCCCTTCCTGCCCTCTCCCCTTTTTGTGTGTTTTCTGGTTTTTTTCTTTCTTTTTTTTTTTTTTTTTTCCTCCTCCAGCTTCTTGGGCATTTAATGATTGTTGGCAAGAAGTGTGCTGCTAACCTGGGCCTGACCAATGGATTCCGGATGGTTGTGAATGAAGGGCCTGAGGGTGGTCAGTCTGTCTATCACGTACATCTCCATGTTCTGGGTGGTCGTCAGCTGGGATGGCCTCCTGGCTAAGATTTTTACATCACAAAAGTTAACTGCATGCATATAAATTACCACCAAATAGATATAATATGTCACCTATCAGTCTAGCCACTGTTAACATATTTTTGTTTTTGAATATGTGTCTACGATGGGTAATAAACGCTCTGAACAACATTCGCACAATAAAGATTTAGCATGTGGGAATCACCTCTGTCTGGTGTGCCTTACTGATGGAAACAATTCTCCAAGTTAAAATGGTGTTCTCCAGAGTTTAAGTATGTAGCATGTTTCAGTCTGCTGTTAACAATCTTCTGTAGATAGTGATTTGCTGAGGCATTTGAAACCTGAAGGTGCAACTGCTTAGCTTTCTTTCATGTCTTTTGGGAAGAAAACATTTAAGCTTTTTGAATGTGGTATGTAAATATTCATAAAGCTAGTGTAGGCTGCTGCTAACGCTTTTTCAAAAAGTGTTGTGTGTGAAATTCTGAACATGCTGTGCAGGGATCATGTCAGTATGGTGCAGTGTGTTGGAAACATACAGCCTCTGTTGGAGACCTGTATTAATGGCTTCTTTATAAGGCCCTATCTTTCTGATGAAAAGGGGTAAAACAATAGTCTTAATGGCAGCTGTGACAGGTCCACAGCACACTGGTATTTACTTCTATGTTGTGATGTGATGGGATTGAGGATGTGAAAGGAAAATATTAAACTGTATCTGTAGGGCCTTGTGAGGTGTTCAAGACATTTCATCTTGACGCATAAGGCAGCATGGTGTAGAATTCCAGATTTTATTGGGTGGACTTTGTCCTTCAGTGAATAGTAGTTTTTCTTTGTTGCTGCATACCGTTTATGCAACACTGTCATTGAATCTCCAAGACAATGAATTTTGCTGAAGTTAGGGTTACAGATGTGTCTGCCAGTGTAAATATAAAGCAACTGTTCTTTCTGTTAAAATTGAGAAGTCCCAGCTAACCAGTTTTTATGATGGAGGATACTTGGCAGCCTTTAGGCAGAACCCTTAAGAAAAACTGGGGTATTTGTGAGCACCACTTCTCCAGAATACAGTTTTAACACCAAAGGTGTTAGAGAAAGAAATGTGGGGGTGTAGAAGGTGGACAGGTAAAGACTGTGAGTTGCAATCTCTATTCAGATAAAAACTTGTGAGTTTGGTAAAGGCATTTGAATTCATTCAACTTGGAAGTATTCTGTAAGTACTTGAAGATTCTGAACCTTCAGAGTTTTCACCCTAAGACATGACGTCAGCTGGAAAATCAGCTAGTGCTTCTGAAGGCAGCTGGTCTATAGTTGAGTTAGGAATAAAAAGGTAGCCTGACAGCTGTTCTCCTGGATGTCCTGCACAGAAGTGAAGAAGAAAACCACTCAACCCGCAGAGGTACAGCATCCCTGAGCAGACAGCTGAATGTGTATTGCAAGAACGAGGTATCACTAACAGATACCTCTGTGGGGCTACAGTAAAGGTTTATGGCTGGGAAACTTGCTATCGGAATAAGTTCATGAAAGACACTTAAGGATATTGAGATTAACCATCAGCACTCAAGTGTGGGAAAGGGCATGTGATGTGTGTACTACTTCCACTTTTCTAATTTCTGTTCTCCTATGTGTATGCTTTATGCCAACACTGGCATTTGTGAATTAAAGCATGACTGGTGAAGTTAATTGCATCACTGCTGAACCCTGTATGAAAGTAACCCAGAAAAGCTTTTGTTGCTTTACTTGGAATCTGATTTGCAGATGTACATGTTTCAGGAAGGTAAGAAGACTTCAAAGTGAGGGCAGAACCATGGAATTGTTGCAAGGGTAGGCACGAGGCAAGCTTGCTAACCAGTTTAGTTGTGCTTCAGTTTCAGATCAGTGTGTTTTGCAGTACCTTGAAAACCAAAGATTGATTGTCAAATGATGAGAAGAGTAGTACTCAGCTTAAGACACCTGTCTGACAATGGTGAACCCAATGTGGTAAAAATAAAATTGAGGGCAAACTTTCTTTTCCCTAATTTGTGGCTGTTAAGAGATCACTGAACCTTCAGGGAATGGCAGAAGTGGGTATTGGTTGCCCTTTCTGGCTCTTAAAAGCGCCTGTTAGTCTGTTGCTAAAAGGTAGATTTTAGCTTCCCTGCCATCAATTTCCTTCTGCTTCAGTTGCAGTCTGTTACTTCTGTGGCTGGGTAATCAGCTCTGGTACAGCTGCTCTGTCCTATAATTTCTAAGGCCAGTTACAAAGTTATGGTATGTTAACTACATCACAGGGAGACAGCAAAATTAATTTTAGATATTAAAAAAACCAGGAAGATGGACATGGGAAAGTAGGATTATCCTACATAGCCCTTCAACTCTACTGATGGATCTGAAACACTCACTGGAAGATGTCTTGGTTTCTTCTATTTCTCTGAGTAATCAAAGGTAGGTAGATGACAAAAACCTGTAAGCAACTCAAGAACTTCACCTTTATTTAATCTTCATGGGCAGAAGGTGGAAATTATTTACCTGAAGTAGTTAGAAGCTGATATATGGTCTGAAATTGAATTGCTGTAGTGTTTGTGTCCACTTAACTGAATGATGGAGGTAGGCAACCTCTATTGTTATGTCTCTGCAAACTGCCTGAGGTATCTGGAAGGTGTTCCTGCTTTTCAGAGGTTGGGATGGAGTGGGGAGTGTGTTGGGAAGCAATAGGGGGAATTTTGAAGCTAGATATGCTTTATAAATTCAGGAAGACTGGAAGTGGGCTGTGGTGGAGTTTGTCTCATCTTGCAGATAATAGCACTGTTACTACTTCAAATTGGAGACAACAAATGGATATTAAGCAATAATCCACTGAAAAAGAGCTTGGCATAGAAAACTACTGGTAGAGAAAGCTTACGGATCACGTATTTATTTATTTATTCCATTTTTAAGGATTTAAAAAACAGTAATCAAGAGGTATGTATACTTCAATATTTTAGTTTGGATCGGAACTATTCTTTTAAAGTGAATTTGACTGTGTTTTAGTTTGTGTTTTTGGAGTGGTCTTGGGCTGTGTGGATTGGATTATTCTTGAATGAACTGGAAGGTGCATGCCAGGGCAGACCAAATATACTGCAGCCACAGATAGGCATTTGGTCTGTGTGTCCAAACGAGAGCTTGACAAAAGAACAAAACCCAAAATGCTGAAATGTATGTAGTATGGGTGTTAGATTCTCACATTATCTTTACAGATTGACTCTTACTGATCTGTACTGCTTGCTACTGTAGTATTTCTAGTAAAGGTGGCATCCATAGGCATGGCAATAAAGGTATGAAAAAGAGGTAGAGTTTACACAGAAAGTACAGTATGAAACTCAGAAGATCGTAGCCTGAGAAGGAGGACTCAGGTTTTATGAGGATCACGTATAGAGGGTGAGCTTGGTCTGAAAATATTTCATTGTCCTCAGGACAGTTAAAAAATGCAGAAAGTAAACTGACCATTTTAAAGGATGTATCTCCAGCTTACAAAGCAACACAGAATGCTTGAGCATTGAAGAGAGCGAAATGTTATGTCAAGTTTATTTTTGTCCAGCTTGAAGTAATGGTTACACTAACAAGAGCATGGCTATGTTCAAACCCTCTGTGTGTTTAGGTTTTGTTTGTAGCTGCCGCATGTCCCTTAAGAATTAAACTAGGTGAAAAGGTTGATGCCTTCAGGAATGAATGACAGGGATGTGTTTGAAAGAGCCATGGAAGACTTTGAAGGGTCCTCACTACCTCCAAGTTGCTGTGGAGCTACAAGAGAGTTCGTTTTTCTTTAAAGCCAGGGACTGTTCTTAGACTGTTCTGGTTCTGAGAGACCCAAGTAACCCTCTGATGAGTGTTAGAGAGAGAGTGCTAAACTATGCATGTGACATTTATGGCACTTATTAAAATGTCAGTCACTGAGTTCGAACTAATGTCTCCTAGGTATGAAATTTTGCATTCTTTTAGGTATTGAGTTGCCCAGTCTTTTCAGCCAAGCTGACCACATGTACACACACAGTTCTTGAAAATCCTATGACAGTAATTGTTGCAGATTTGGACAAGCCATCCTGACTTAGGCTACAGTTGTCTTATTTTCTCCTTTTTGTTTGTTATTTTCTTGTGTGTTGGAACTCATTTCTGTGGACTGGACTGAATTTCTCTCAAGACCACGGTGTTAATCATTTATCTGATTATGGCTGTATTTGCTATGGATTTAAATACAGAGTTCTCTCTTCATTCTGCCTGTTTCTTCTCCAGTTACTAGAGAAAAAACATCCATGGCAACAATTTCCTTTAGTTTTTAACAGACAGGGAATGTCTGTAATAAACTTGACAGAATGTAATCTTGTTTTATTGTTGCTTCCAGTTACAAATTTCTGTCCTTTTGACAAACTGTGATAGTGTACTTTAGCCAATTCATAGCTGAGCTTGAAGAAACTGGGGAAAAATCAAAACTTAGACTAATACTGTTGGGCAGAGCTGTCTGCCAGGGTTGGCCACCGGGTATGTGCCCTATACCAGTCACGAAGGAGTTGAAAAGGAGATGTGGGCTTTATTTGACTATAATGTGCTTACACCCGACACTTGGGCTAGTTACAGGGCTGCCAGTGGAAAAAAACTTGGATCTAAGCCTAAAATGCAGAGTCTTCTGTGTAGAAATTTAAAGGGGGACGGGGGGGTTTAAGGAGAGGTCACTGCTTTAGTGACTAGGGTAGGAATATGACTTTTTGGAAATAGGAAATTTGGTAAATATCTGGGGATCCATCCCCTTTGAGGGGGAAGCTTCAAGAGAGTGAATTTTTTTTTTCTGAGAACCAGAAGGATCTTGAGAGAAAAAGCATCTAGAGGTTCCAGAAGAAAGAGACTACCTCTTCTCGACTCATGGTAAAAGTGAAAAAGAAGTGGCAATCCTGCATGCAGAGGGCAAAAAAATGTAAGTATTAGCCTGTTGGATGTTCTGTGTGTAGAAAACCCAGCAACACCTATGAAGATGTTACTGAGTAGATGTGAGTTTGTTTAACTTGGTGTTGCTAAACTTGTCAAAACACAGCCTTACAGGAGACAATGCCCTGAGGATGTGAAGGATAAACGGACAATAAATGAGGCTGGAACTGTAGTTCCTGACCCCTTTGTCAGGAAGGATTTGTACTGTTGGTTTGGCTGAAGGTTAAGTACCAATCAGTCTTTGAGATTTCAATGGCAGAGAAGACTCACAGCTGAGAACAACTATACTCCAAAACTCCAGGTATAAACTATACTCCAGGTATTTTTATTTTGTTGTAGTGGTAGCTGTGCTTCTGTGAAATTTTTTCAATGTAAAAATTCTGTTACTGTGAGGAAGATATTGAATTCTCTAGAAACTTGATAAAACATCATATTGATAGCGTATGTTGATTGAAAGATGGAAACTAGGTGTGGAAAAGCCCCACCCTACTATCTCATAGTGGGGAAGAGGGAGAATGTTTGCCTTGGTTGTGGCTTAGATTTTGTTTAAAGCTCTCAGGGGCCTTGGAGTTCTATCATCTTGCAAAACAAGAACAGTTCTGTCAATTTATTTGTAAAATGTAAATCTGTGCTGCAGGTACTTTTTTTTTCTTCTCCAAGAGTAACCAGTCTCTAAATGCTGTTTTACATAAGCAAGTAGGTATGATCAGTGTTTGAGACCACAGCAGCTAGCTCTTACTGAAGCAGCTGTTTGGAGGCACAGTGTTTTAGTGTCTTACAAGGTCATTTACTCTTGCAGAATTGAGATAATGCTATTTATCTCTATGCTTCTGTTTTATTGTTATAGGAAGCTCTAGACTATGGTGTCTGTGGTGTGGGTGGAATACAAATGCCAGAAGCTTCATTTCAGGAAGGAAATGTCTGTGGGGAAAGGAAAGGGAGAGGTGAGGAAAAAAAGAAAAGAGAGTAAACTGAATGTGATGATTGAATGGGGTGATGCTGCAGTGAAAATTTGTGCCTGTTTATGTTGTGTTAGGGCAGGAAGGGGGATATTCTCATGAAAGACCGCTTCTGCTTTCTTATGTGGCACTGGGAACTTGGGAATTCCCAGTGTTGTTCTCTCTGGTTCCTTTGCTCAGTGCACAGGTGTAGAAATCTGGAATTAAAGTTGCGTAGCTCCAGAGAGTGGTTGCTCCTCTCTGATTTGGCTCCATGCTAGGAGTCTGTCTCTGTCAAATAACCCAGTGCAAGTCAATGGAGGCTCAGTGTCTTGATTTGCATCAATGCATATCCACCTGTCTACAAGATTTATGTGCTTTTGCACAGAGGGGAGGTTCCAATAAGCTGTGGTGACAAATCTAACATCAGCGTACTTCCATAGGTCTTCCTTTCCGTAGTCTGTTGATTGGAACACATTCAGTGATTAGTTGCAAATGACATTGCTTCTTATTGATAGTGTTCATTCTTTTTTCTTTACAATAATTTCTGCAAAAGGATTTAACTTGATTTTATTTTTAGTCCAAAAACTTTACCTTATAAATTGTGTCTGGATCTCAGTTTAGTGAGAACACTTGGTTTTATGCTTGATGGAATTAATCAGCTCGTCACTGCCTTTTTTGTAGTTAGAGAAATTTCATTTGATTCTTAATGTTGTCACTTTTTTATTGTTTAACAGCTCAGCAGTGTCCACAAAATTGCTTCCGCTTTTATTCACAGTAGAGCAAACAACATGCATTTGCTTTTCCAGCTGTGACATAGAAACATTCAAGTTTTGAATCAAGAGATGTGAAGTAAGTGGGAGGCATGGTACAGTTCACTTTTTGCTCTGAGGCACCTCTCTGGATTGCATCTTGGTCTCCCTGGGGATGCTGGTTATCATTAAGTTGTAAGCTAGCCTAGGGCCTTCCTCTGTTATTTTTGTGCAAACAGAATGGAATTTCAGTTTTGTGGCCAAACAAGATGCATCGTGACTGTAGTCCAGTGGATAGGACGCTTATTTATATCCAGTCAAGCTTAGCTTAGAGAATTGTGGAAAACACTGTCATCCTGATCCCAGAAGAGATGTTGAATACCAGCATGAGGGTCAGGCTGATTTGCAGAGGAAGCTGGGAACAACACGAGGGTAGAATTATATTCCTGTACTTTAAACTCAAGTCTCCTGTCCCATAGTAAAGGCATATGAGATATGATACGTGGACTACTTTAAATGCAAAATATAGGATCAAGGGTAGATATTTTTTAATAATTAGAATTTTCCTTCAGACAGCTTTTCTTCATTAAAACAAGAAAAAAAAAGTTCTGACTGTGTTTTGTAAGTGTCCTAATCTTGTGGGGGTGGGGGGGATGGGGGTGTGTGTGGGGTGTGTGTGTAATATACCACACTCACCGTCTTTGAAAAAATGTGGGTAAACACAGAGCTTTCTGGAGATAATCGGCTAAAACAAATGGGTTCCTTGCACATTTAAGCACTTGCAGGTTAAGGGTGTTGTTCTGTCTGGGTTTTTTGGACATGGGTGAGCTACATATCTGCATCATCGTTAGTGTCGTTATCTTCAGAGTTGAACGAGAGACCATGTGTGTTACAGAAACCATCTGTGTAATTAAAAGAATGTACTATCTATTGCAGAGAAATAAAAAATTATGAAACTAAGACCTTTACATAGGTACATTTACCTTTGTAAGAGGTTTTGATTTAGACTGTATTAGTGATTAGTAGTAGCACTTCTTCATCAGTATGTTAAGAAAGTGATTTCCTGAGTTCATCCCATATATTACTGTGGGAAAAGAGAAAGTGTGTAGGAGAACAATGACCCTTGTCTTCAGAAGAATGGATTTCAGCTTCTTGAGTGAGCTTGTAGATGAGATCCCATGAGAGGCAGCTGTGGAGAGTAAAGAGGCCCGAGACGGCTTTTTGATTGTAAAAATAGCCTCCTTCAGGCATAGGAACTGCGTATTTTGAAGTTGAGAGACTGAGGGGATGTGCCAGGAGGTTCACAGGCTGAATGGGGAGCTCTGGCTGAACTCAAGTGCAGAAGGCACTTGTACATAGGTGGAAGTGGGGATGGGCTACATGAAAGAAAGAAACATTGCTCAGATGGAGTAGAAGAGCCAAGCTCAGCTGAAACTGAAATTTGTGGTGGATGAGAAGGACAACAAGAAGGGCTGTTAGAGCTGCCAAAGCAGCAAGAGAGGACTAAGGAACATGCAGACCTGCTGAAGAATGGGGTGGTGGGCCTAGTGACAAAGGAAGTAGAAAAGGCCGAGTTACTCAACAACTTTTTTTTGCTATAGAATCATAGAATC
>VZTQ01009395.1:0-36780 GCA_013400755.1 Pelecanoides urinatrix | reverse complement strand
GTTTCATTTCAATTATTAAACTTGTACNAATTATTAAACTTGTACCTTCCCCGGTTCTCCCCCTCATTCCACCGGTGGGGGTGGGGGTTGAGCAGCTGTGTGGCATATATTTTCTGCTGGCTGGGGTTAAACCACGACAGTCTGGAATACCCCATTGGCCTGCTGGGCTGGCTGTCCTGACTATGCTCCCTCCCATCCTCTGCTTGGTAGCATGAAAGCTGTCCTTGACAGGGTACTTAGTGACAGCTGAAAACATCAGTGTGTTACCAACATTCTTCTCATACTAAACCCAAACCACAGCACTAGGAAGAAATTCAACCCTATCCCAGCTGAAACCAGGACAACATGTTACTGAGCTGAACAGGACAAAGAGTACGTACATACTCATCTTAATGGTGAAACCGAAAGAACTGTATCTTAAATAAAGTGTGGGAGCTTCTGGCATTATGAGCTTTATGGGAAAGAAGAGGGAAGAGCTTCTGTTACTGATAAGAGGGGAAAAATCAACTGTTTGAGCTTGGTCATGCAATGGTATTTCACTGTTCTTGTGTCTCTTAGTCAAGAGCAACTGTTTTTCCTCAAAAAGTGTATTTCCTCAAAACATATTTTCCCCATTTTACAGGTAGAACAACACAGAATCAGGGAGACGAAGCCCCAGATCCTCAGTGGCTTTTAGCCACCCAACTCCATTTGATAACTGCTGATCCCATGTACCTAATGATGTTTAACATGTGGAGTAAAATTAACTGCCGAAGATCCCTTGAGCGGTCAGCAGTAGAGTCAGGGATAGAAGCACAGACCACAATGCCATGCTGTGTCCCTGTAAATACTCGAGTTGCTCAAGCAATGTGCACGGGGAGTGCTCCCACTCTCAGTGGTCCGCATGGACCAAAGGCATGTGGTAGCTCCCAGGACTGGCCTGACGGAGACCCCTCTTTGGGCAATGGTGAGACATTAACATCATGCCTTTATAAACCTGTTCGGTTGTTTGCAGTACTAAATTCGTGTTGTGATATTGCCAAAAAGGTCAGTAGTTTGTTGTGAGCATCAGGTGGCAAATTTCTATGCTATTCTGTGGTGGCTTTTTCACCCAGAACAATAGTTAAAACAAGTACCTAAAGTTTTAGCTGTCTTAAGTTTAAAGCAGAAACATCTGCTAAAGGCACAGGCTGCTTGCTGGCTGGGCTGAGCCCAGCAGAAGGAGAGATTTCTGTGTTTTTTATTTCATTCAGACCAGTTTTATTAAAGTCAATGACAATAGCTTGAAGAAGCAAGAACATAGGCACAAAATGAAGTAGAAGAAACTAAATATCAGAACAAAACTCTTCATCTTTAAGCAACAAAGGCAATATGTATAACTTTTTTTTCCTAGAGTTTGCATTCTTGAGTATTTTTCTGCTTTTTCTTCTGTTCCCCAAATTTATTGAGCTGCAGTACAGCCTGGAACTCAAACTAAGAATTGTCACTTTGAGAATAGAGCTGATTTATCAGAAGGAGAATTTTGCGATCTGCGCAGAATATCTGATGAGGTGATTTTTCTTTCTTAACAATGTCTTACAAATTATTATCAGAAGCCATTAAAAAAACAAAACAAAACAAAACAAAACAAAAAATCAAAGGCATTCCAAAATAAAAGCAATCAGTTTTTATGGAATAGATTTTCCTGAAATTTGAAGGAAGTAGCATCTTCTCCGCATTAATAATCTTCCTTGAAACTATTTTAACATTCAAATATACTGTGTTTTAAACTACATCAGAGTATAAACAACAACAACAAACAATATAAAAATTAAATTTATGAGGTTTTTATTTATTATGAAATTATTGGAAATATGGATACAGAGCGAATGGACTAAACGAACTGTTTTGTCCTTAATCCAGTTTGTGGTTTGTAGTGTGTGAAAACTGTTAAATATATCCTTTTAAATGCTCAGTTACAATCAAAACAGCTCAGTTTAATTCTCTTGAAAAGGGGCATTTTTATTTATTGAAGGGAAAGAATAATAAACATTTACTTTGCCAGAGAAAAAATGGACAGCTTATATTGCACAAAATCATATATCTAATAAATATTTAGAGAGTTCCAATGTCTTGTTACACATATTTTTGCAACAAATATAACATATTTTAACAAACTTCAGTTTTCATGTAAATGTCTCAGCTTTAGTTCACTGAACGTTAAAGTATAAGTAATTTTGAAATTAAAATTATATTCAATATTAAAAACATTTTTACTGACAGTAAACAAGTTTTATTTTAATGCTTAATGCAGCTCTAGTATCTGCAAATCTAGTTTTACATTCTCATTGCAGTTCATGTATGTGATTTAAATTGTAGTACTTACAGTGGAAAGGGTGCTGGTAATAGCAAATAAAAAAAGGCAATTCCTTACATCTCCTTTGATGTGGTATAACTTTTACACTGTTTAGCACTGATACAACATTAATGTAGTACTAACATTAAATAATGGTCAGACCATTTTCTTTTCCATTAAATCACTGTTAATTTTCAAAACTATACCTTTTATCCATTTCACAATTAATTAATATTGTTCCTGTGCATGAGCAGAGGAAAAAACTGCACCTTGTGCAGTTAACATTAATGTTAACATTCTCTGAAAATTCTCCTGCTAGATGCACTACTGCAACTATTTTAATAGAAAGCCATCTGACACTATAACAATTTCTTTTTATTAAAAGGAATAGTAACTGTAGTCTGTTATGATTTGTCCTTTCACATGAGATCATGCTCATACCAAGATGTGTTGCTGTAATATAATGAAAGAAAAAGATTAATAAAATTTTGAAATGAAGATATTTTGTCCTTCTGCAAAAGAGCAATGTGAAAAACACAGGGAAAATTGCAATCTGAGTCAATGTTTACCTTCCTCCTGTAAGAGATACCAGTGAAATCAGCAGGCACATTGACTGCAGACTCCCTGCACCCCGCTCATGTTTGTCAACAGGAGTCGACAAATCCTGTTCTGCACTCAGCAGAAGCCTGCTGCTTTCTGTGAGAAGGGTGAGTACAGTTTGGGACTTCTGAGCTGAAGAAATTATAACATTTTGCTGTGAGATGGCTCTTTTTTTTTTTTTTTTTCATTTTGGAAGGCATCTGGTGAATTTTGCTCTTTCCTTTGCTGGAGGAGAAGCCTTGGGCCAAGTTAGTAACAATGATTGCAATGATTCATTTTCAGCCACATGGGCATTGGAATTACTTTCTCCTACATTCCCCCCTCTTCATCCTCCGGCTATAAGTACTCCTGTAGATATTAGACTGGAACACTAAAGAGAAAACTTTGGCCTACTATAAACATGGACAGTTTGCAAATTTCTCTCTTCAGAAGCTGTCATTTTTCAGGGTAAAAGAAAAAAGTAGTTCCTTGAGGCTAGCAATCACCCTTCACATGCAAATTTCAGGCAGAAAGCCAACCATAATTGAGAGTCCTTTGATGAGATGCTCAGCATGATTTCAGAAGCTCCATGGTCAGGGGCAGGCAGGCTGTCATTTTAGGAGACATTTTGGATTTGTTTTTTTCATGCCTGGAAATTGATATGATAGAGATGAAAAGATGGACCATAAAATAAATCCACTTTTGGAAACCTTGCACAAAAGGAACCAGACATTTACTGCTACTGTATTAGAATCAGTCTCTTTGATACAGAGTCACACCTTTGAATCGTATCATTTACTTGCAGAATTATCCTGAGATTTAACTACAATAACATACCATAATAGCTGTTAGGGAATTCCTTGTGGGCCAGCTTGAGACTTCAGGCACAGTCTAGGACAAAGGGCTGAACAATAGCTGAATGAACCCTTGAGTAACTCAGGGAGGCATTGTTTCCTCAAGGTAAATAACAAGTCTCCTGCTGCAGCTTCCTTTCTCAGTGGATTGTGAGATACAGCTTGTATATATGGCATACACAGCTGCTGCCTCTATCCCACTTCACTCTGAGCAGTTAGGGGTCAGCAGAGGGATGGTTTTGTTTGCTTCCTTGCAGCACTGTACTCTAGGGAAAGATAAAAGGGCTGCAGTGGAGCCAGCTCTCTTCCTACGTTTCTGGAAAGTAGCATGAGTAAAGGGGTCAGCAGGGCACTGATTTCCTTTCCATCCTGAGGTCAGCCTGAACTGTGGATCATGGGGAGCAGTTTCAAGGGAAGAAAGAAAGGAAAAGCCAGGGAATACTGCCAACGCTTTTGCTAATCCTAGATTACTGTATCACATCTAGGATTGATGGCACTGCCAGGAAATACTATGAAATAAATTACATATTTACAGTCCTACATGAATAGGACTTAGCTACTAAATACAGCCTGGGCTGCAAAGTCTCCTTCAGGAGACAACTGTTAGGCCCTGCCAGTCCTTCTGTCTAAATAGCAGAAACAAATTGTGCAATCTAATGATTTGTTACAGAGGTTTAAAATCCATGTTAATTGTAATTTCTGCCAAAATATTACTTTATTTTATTTTAGGGAACTATGCGGCCTTAGTGCTAAGAAGCAAGTTGACATATTTTACAACAGGGAAGTGCAATATAAGGATTTCTTAAAAGGATACCTGTTTGTCTATATTCATATTTGTGAAGGGTTAGTTACTGAAAAGTGACTGGTTCCAGCATTATGGACTGCTCTCTCTATTGCTAGGTACTCTTTGCAAACTGACAATATGTTTGTGGTTATAAACATTACAGCTGCAAGCAAAGAGGTTGCGGTCAATATTAGGGCCATGAGGTATGTAAAATGAACATACTTGTTCATACCCCAACACTGCTGTCTTGGGGTACCGAGCAACAGATGGTAACTCTGGGAAATAATATCATCAATACAGGATTCATAAAGAAGTAGGGCAAAGATGTACAGCTGGAGTCTGTAATCATTTTGGTTCAGTTCAACCTAGCTACACAGCAGGAGTCTCCTTTGTTAAAGCTGAACAAATTTACATAGAACCCGGAAAGATCAAGGCGATTTTTTGAAGTCTGAGTTGCATTTACATGCCTTCATTGAATAATATCAGTTATCCTTTCCCATCATGTCAGTTACACAAAAAGATCTCTTTCTCTGTGTGTCTTCTCCACTATAAGAAAAAATGCCAAGAATTGTCTAGCAGTTTTACAGCACCTTTATTTCACAAAGACTATCCATATTGTTAGTACTCTTAATTGGTCAGGTTTCAGATCACTCCAAAAAATGTGTATGTCTATATGAAGCTTAGTCTTTTTCTTTATCAAACTCTTCTGCCCCCAAAATTTTAAACAAATACAGATAAGCAGATGAAGAAAGAATGAGATACTTACATTTTAGAAGTTTTCAGTGAAAAAAAGTAATTTCAAAATCACCACCTATCAAGGGAAAATAAATATAGTATCCTGAACTGCTGAAACACAGAACTGTGAAGTTATTGTGCTTTCATTACATGTTCTTTACATTATAATGAAAATTATTTGTCTACAATGGAATTATGTAAAGAGAAAGAAAAGCTGGGAAATTCTTGATATAAAAGTATATCTACATTGAAGTGTATAGATCCCTTAGAGATGGCAATTAATGTTAATGCTTTCCAATTTTTAATCAATCTGCAAATAAAATAGAACTTCTGTAGGATCTATGACAGTTATAATCCTAATGTACAGTTAAACTGCTAATGTTTCAAATTGCATTGATTCTGTATTTTTATTGACAGTCTTGGAACTTTTAATTACTAATTTTATTTTTAATTAGTTCTTCTGTCCCAGAGGTAGTAAAAGCATTTATAACTAAGGGGACTGTATAATCTTACAGTAATATTGCTGTGTCACATAGGGCTAAAACAAATTGGGTTTTACTTCATAGTAATATTTTAAACTTGAAAGTAGGTGATTTGACTCAGTTACATGAAAAAGCCACAATATGAATACACATTGTAATTTCTGCAAATAGTATTTATTTGTGTTAGTACTTCAGAATGAAAAAAAAGGTTAAAATGCTACAAACTGACAAATATAAGGCAGAATACGAATAATAGAGGATATTCTGTAAATAATTCAACTAAGATTGTGTCAGGCACTGCATGAATACATGACAATAGAAAGCCTACAGTGTGCAGTGTGTGTTTCCTGGCACACACGCCTTGCCAGCTCCCCGACAGGCAGCAGGAGCCGGAGTGTGCCCCATCCCTCCGCACACCCTGGGGGGATGCTGGGGTGCATGGGCAGGAATGGTGTGGCAGAAAGGGCTGGTGGCAGGGGTTGTGGGATGCGTGCGGGGATGCATTTACCCATCGCCTGACTGCGTCCAGGGTGAGTTCCTGAGTGCCAGCACTGATACCTCAATGCCTACCTGCCTGGAAGTGCACTGTGATTCTTCAGAAAGCTACACACATTTTTAATTAATTTCTGTGTCAGAGTCTGAGACTAATCACATGGGACAACTCAGCTTTTAAAAATGAATATACACCTTTTTTTTCTGTCAGCCTTAGGCCTTCTATGGATAAAACAGACCACTGGAGAGGGACAGTGCAAGTGAGAGCTCAGGCACAGAAGAGAGATCCATGCCAAGGGAGCAAAATGGTAAAGCCAGCAACTCCCCACTATATGAACCCCAGTCATGTGTCTTAAAGGCAAGATTGTTTCCCTCTCTTCAGTCCAACTAGCTGAGACTAGATGCAGTATTTCTCTTCCTCAGATCCTCTGAAATCCAGAAGAATGTATACAGAAATTTGTTGTGGTATTTGCCCAGCCCTAATCAACATTAAGATCAATCCTGATTTATTTCTCACTGACCCAGAAATTATTTTCTATATGAGCAAAACTGACTAGTAAGCATATTTGCTGTAAAAAAAATCTTACAGTCACAGGTTCTTCCGTTGAACAAATGTGTATGTAACTAGCATCAGAGGAAAAAATCCCACTCATCATCATGCAGTAAAGAGAATCACAGAATCATAGAATGATTTAGGTTGGAAAAGACCTTTAAGATCACTGAGTCCAACTGTTAACCTAATAGTGCCAAGTCCATCACCAAACCATGTCTCTAAGCACCACATCTACATGTCTTTTAAATACCTCCAGGAATGGTGACTCAACCTGGACATCAACTTCCCTGGGCAGCCTGTTCCAATGCTTTGCAACCCTTTCAGTGAAGAAATTTTTCCTAATATCCAGTCTAAACCTCCCCTGGCACAACTTGAGGCTGTTTTTTCTCGTCCTAGCACTTGTTAGCTGGGAGAAGAGACCAACACCCACCTCACCACAAGCTACTTTCAGGTGGTTGTAGAGAGTGATAAAGTCTCCCTTCAACCTCCTTTTCTGCAGACTAAACAACTCCAATTCCCTCAGCAGCTCCTCAGACGACATGTGGCTTTAGTTCTGAGATCCATCAGTTTTACAGGATTAGTCCTGTAGTATCATTGTACTTAAGGGTTTTACACTACCATTACAGAGTGGTACGTCACTGCAGTTCCTGCATAGCTCTTTCTTGGTTTAGACAGCAGTCTGAAAGCATCGACTAGACAAAGTGCAAGGATCTAAGGATATTTTTTTATTATTCTGAGCAAAGACTTACAGTTTCTTTTGCTGCATGAATTATTTAATACAGTTTCAAAGAAACAAAGGTCCTTGATTTTTGGCAGTGTTAATTTTAACTGAAGAAAATATCAAGAGCACTCACTCAAGCTGATACCAGGGGGGAAAAAAAAAAAATCAGCTACTATAACTTCCTGAAAGCAAAGAAGAAATGCCCTTATTTTCAAAGTTGCATGCAGTGTCATATCAAGTGGTTGTACTAATAATACAAACCACAAACAAATTGATTTAGGAGAGAGACTACATTACAACTTGTAATTTCGTACCACTTTGGAGTCAATCTTTAAAATCCATGCCCAAAACAGCATTCTTGTCAATGTTCTTTGATTTACACATGACCTTTAACATCGCTTTAATATCTCTCAGGGTCAAGTTTTTAAAAAAACAGGTTGTTTAATGTTTGATTTCTAAATCTATATTTATGTCCCTGAATTGACAGCTTGATTTTACAAAAGCCTTGAACATCAAGCAGTTCCCATTGATTTCATAACGGAGTCAGATAGTTCAAGATCAATAATCTTAGGTGCCTAAATACCTTCCACCATCTGGGCTCTGGTGGCTCTGGTAATGCTGTATCATGGTGATGAGTTATTTTGATTTGTCACTACAGAGTGTACATGAGATTTCATTGTTATTGTACACCAGTGTGTGGCCTAATACTGTGATTTCAGCTACAGCTAACAATATTTCAGGACTAACCCCTATTTCCAAGATGATGAATCTGAAGTAAATTAGTTAGACATTACAGAAATCAGATGACATAGGTGATCTTTTTGTAATGGTTACAAAAACTCTCCAGCAGAAAAGGTCACTGACAACTGAACCGTACACCTGTTGAAAGGCACAAATAATCACCTCAGAAACAAACCCAGAAGTTCATCTGAATACACGTTTCTGTGCTGACAGGGGCTAGTATCCAGGCTATAAATGAAAAACCAACACAGGAATGAAGTTTGGTATGATAGAGAGAATAGTAGAAGAGATTTTCTAATCTTTTATAAATGACATGAGCTGTTTTAAGACATAATAAGGCTTTGGGAAGAATTGAATAAAAGAGAATGAAATAACTATATAGAGGAAAATAGTAAAATTTATATACACATATATACAATATACATATTTATATAAAAACACACACATATGCATAGAAGCATATACATAACTGTATACTATTTATGCCAGTTATGTATCTTTTAAGATAGAAATTTATGTAGAGAATAGATACAGAAGTCAAGCACACTGGAAAGAAAGCTGCTGTTTAAAGCACTTAGTCCTCTGTTGAAACAAAAAACAAGCTCAGTCTGAAGATTAGGTCCAAAGTGGTTTAGATGACTCTTTAAAGGAGAAGGAGAGAAGTTAGGAGTAGAGGAAGTGAACAGCCAAGACTTTGTGTGAGGCTGACAGCGTCCCCCATTCCCTGCTGGGATCATCCTTTGCAGCTAGGGCAAAGCTTGAGCATTAACACACTCACAAATATGTTATATTGCTGCTTGCTTCCTTCTGTCAAGAAAACTATTTATTACACTTCTTTCATGTCCTTCTTCCTGTCTACTTAGACTCATCATATTATTCACATAATTCTGAAAAACATATGGCAATCTATAGCTGTCGTTGCTGAACGGGCTCAGCAACACGGCAAAATCGGAGCAACTTTTTCTGGCCTGTGTTGAACTCTTTCCGTTTAAAAGCCATATCTAACATCTTTTACTGATTCTTTATTTTGATATTGAAAATATTTTTGTACTTGAACGCTTACACCACTGCCACTAGAAAATGTTAGTGGACCTTTTCATTCAAGTGTCAAGGATAAGTCAAAATAACTTGAAAAATCATGAAATCATAGAGTCAGGGGATAGTTTTGGTTGAAAGGGATATTTAAAGGTCATCTGTCCAACTCCCCTGCCATGGATATCTTTCACTAGATCAAAGACCTGTCCAACCTGACTTTGAACACTTCCAGTGATGGGGCATCCACAACTTTTCTGGGCAACCTGTTCCAGTGTCTCACCACCCTTAACATAAAAGATTTCTTCCTTATATCCCATCTAAATCTATCTTCTTTCAGTTTAAGTTTAAAAACATTGTCCCTTGGCCTGTCACTACAGACCCTGGTAAAAGGTCTCCCTCCACCCTGAGACCCTTTCTTTGCCACAAAAGTTCTTTGTCTTGTGAACTAATTTTGCTGAAAGCAAGTACGGCTTTTCTGCATATAATACATTAATTCTGAAAAATAGGTTTAGGAATTAGTTTTTTATCTAGGCACAAGAAAATGCCACAAGGTTTTTGCATTCAGTACTGTGATTACCCTATGTATACAGTTTCCTCCAACTATCTGTTACACACCATCGCAGAGACTTCAGATGATCGTTTCTGAGATGAAAAAGTATGCGGTATCCCCATTTGGAAGAATTTGATGAAAATGTGACATCATGAATTGGTTTGGATTTTAGGGTTTTTAGGAGCCTACAAAAACCATAAGTCCCCTGGATGCCGAATGTTTAAAAACTCTTTTGAAAATCTCATCCTTAAAATGGTCCTTTAGCACTTACTCTTAGTCCAAATGGATTGTCATTTCTAAATATTTTTTAATTGGTATTTTTCTGCATTTGCACTTAAATTACTGTATATTCTTCAATACCAACTCAAATTTCGGGGTCTGCAAAACTATATCAATGTGTTTTTTGTGTGCAGAAGAACAATGTTCATTAGGAACCTACACAAACAGGTATTTACAAAACTTCCACAACCATGGCTCAGATCTGTATTTGCCATCATATAGTGACTAATTTTTCTTCAGGGGACACGACAATGTTTGAGACTTTGATCTTGGTCCATCCTTTGAGGACACGAAGACAAGGCCAACTTCTTAAATAATGCAACTTGTGCAATCTCCCAGGCAAATGGCAAATTAATCAGTCTCGAATCCTTAGTTTTTTGAAGACTTGTGCATTTTTAAAGAAGATGGAGTAATTGTTTAGTGACTTGGTGCCATTGATTTTCATTATGGATGGTGTTGACTGGGTCTGTGTCAGGTCACCTGGGAGAGATAGCCTTTGCATAGCTAAATAAAATGGGGAAAGTACCACTTCTTATTCCATATTCACGAGGAAAGCTCCAGTCCTTGAAGTAAGTTTTGTGTGACCTTCTTGTTAAAGCAACTTCTCCTTCTTAGCCATTTGAATAAATGAGAGAAGGGCAATGCTGCATAGGCATGAAACAGAGGTCTGCATTTTACAGGCCAATAGTTTCCTGGTTAAGAAAAGTTGATCAGAAGAAAAAGTTTAAGACAATAGAGAAATGCTCTCATTTGCTAAAAGTATGTAGTACTACTTGATTTCTCCATTAAAAACAACTGGAATAGAAATTAAAAGATCCAATGAAAAGAAACGCACTTATTTTAAGGTGTGTGGTAGTTTGCAAGTTCTTGTAAATTTTTGGTAGTTATGTTGGACAGAAGATAGATATACTGTAATATACTCATCATAACTAACTGAGACAGATACAGATTTAGCCTACCAACTTCTAGGTCTTTTCCTCCTAAGATAGGAGGCTTGTTATTTTGAAGTTGTTATAATTTTTATATTTTCAGGAGTGACACAAAATTAATTCTAAATTATACTAAAAAGCTTCTTCCTACCACTCCAGAGTACTGAAAATACATCCGTTCAGTCTCACTTCAATGAGACTTGCTTTCCAGTTGGGCATTCTTTTGTGCGCTTGTGGGTTTTTTTTACTTTTTTCTGCTCCTCTTGTTTCTGCATTTCCCCACATACACTTTCTCCTGCCTAATTCTTGCCCGTTCTTGCCATCTAAACTTTTCCTTTTCTCAAAGACCTCAGCTGCACTCAATCTCATTGAAATGAAGTCTATAAATTTAGTGTTTTGCAATAGCTACTAGGTTTTAAGAACAAATCACACAGTTGTCATATTATGATGACTCAGTGAATTTCTCCAGACAGTGTGACTTTTAAAGGTTTGTTGGCTGGCAGAGCTTTTTGGATATCTGCCACAGCAAATTCTCTCTCATAATGATAACTACATGATGAGAGTCTGTGAGCTGTTACACAGTTCAGCAAACAGAAAGAAATGGAGTTTTTCTAGAATGAAGTGTCTTGGAAAACAGGACACTTCAATCTGTGTGATAATTTGCTTGTGAATACAGTCATCAGAAGCCATTGTTATTTACTCAACCTGCTTCTGTAAATATGTCGATTAAAATTTTATCAAAAACATAAAGACAAAAGAACATTGTTAAAATACTATTAAAACATTTTGGGATAGCTGACAGGTAATTTGAGACAAAAGTTTTTGATTCATTGACCAAGCATTCCTCCCATAGAGGCTAATATGAAACTCTTTAGAAAGCTATTAAACATCTCTTATACTTCCTGTGTTTGCCCTAATAATAGCTTTAGGATGCATAATAACCACTTTTCATTCCTACCAGTCAGGTCAGATGGGAGGAAAGGGGAGGACACTAATAAGCATGAGGTCCATGAAGAAAACACTGGTGCATTTGCCAGTAATAAGTTAAATGGATTGTCTTTAACAAGAAAAGAATAGTTGTTTTTAAATACCATCCTGTTTTGGTGGAACAGTCATCTACTGTAAAAGGAGAGAAAGGGTCTGTGTCTGTGCTCTTACTCACCCTTTACATTATTTTCTCATCTGTAAAGTCCAGTGGGTGTGCATGGTATTATTTGCTATACTGGGGTGTAAATAAATGTTGAAGTTCCTTGAGCTACAGCTTCAGGTGATATAGCAGTGGAACCCACACAGTTTACCCCAATGTCTTTCCTAGAGCAAAAAGGCTTAGCTGGAGAGGTATCTTGAAATTGGCACTGTGTTTTCCTACAGTACATGGCAAAGAAACTTTGGTTTTTCCACTTAAAATAATTGATGAGTACTCTGGTGACATTTGTTGTCCGTGATGTTATAACAACTCCTGTTAATTATGTCTTTATCCAGAAAACTGGATGCTGGTGAGTCTTGGGGGGAGGAGGGGGGAGGAGGAAAGATATACGCAAACTGCATATAGCTGGATAGCAGCCCTGCAAAAAGAGATCTGGGGATTTGGGTTGATGACAGGTTGAATATGAGTCAACAGTGTGTCCTGGCAACCAAAAGAGCCACCCATGTCCTAGGGTGCATCAAGCACAGCACAGCTAGCCAGTCGAGGGAGGTGATCATCCCACTCTACACTGCACTGATACGGCCCCACCTCGAGTCCTGTGTGCATAAGCTCCTCAATAGAAGAAGGACATCAAACTATTAGAGTGTGTCCAGAGGAGGGCAATCAAGATGGTGGAAGGCCTCGAGGACAAGACCTATGCGGAGCAGCTGAGGTCACTTGGTTTGTTCAGCTTGGAGAAGAGAAGGCTGAGGGTGACCTCAATGCAGACTACAACTTCCTGAAGGGGGGCAGCAGAGAGGGAGGTTCTGGTCTCCTCTCTCTGATGATCAGCAATAGGACATGAGGAAATGGAATGAAGCTGCATCAGGGGAAGTTCAGATTGGACATTAGGGAAACGTTCTTCACTGAGAGGGTGGTCGGTCACTGGAACAGGATCCCCTGGGAAGTGGTCATGGCACCAAGCGTGTCAGAGTTCAAAGAGCATCTAGACAACATTCTTAGTCATATGGTTTAATTTTAGGTAGTTCTGGAAGGAGCAGGGATTTGGACTCAATGATCCTTATGGGTCCCTTCCAACTTGAGATATTCTATGATCCTATGATTCTAAATTGTTTTACAAAACCATAGGAAGCTTATAGAAAATGTTATCTTCACAGATTCTTTGAACCACCTTACACAATATAGATAGAATAGGGGATGTAAAACTTTCCCGTTTCCAGTTGTTCGACAAAACAGAGCAGTGCTGTTTCAGCAGAGCTGAAAATCTGGACTGTAGTCCATGGTAACCAGATGCAGTTGCCATTTCTACCACTTCTCTGTGCACATGAACATGCAAACCAATAATTATAATGTTATCTTTATCAATATTTGTAAGTCCTTGAAACTAGTAAACCAGTTTACCCTTTTTTTATATATCTGACATATTGGTTGAATAAAGATAGAATAAAGCATTCTTACATGGTTTTACTTCCCGACAATCCCTAAAGCCTGTTCAGTTTAAAATTCCTAGAAAGAAATATGAAATCCTCTGCTTTTGTTTTATGAGAGGAAAAACTTAGCCTTTTCCTTCTGTATATAGAAAGAAGAAAAGTACAATATTCTTTCCAAAACAAAAGGAAACTGATAGAGAGCCCATTAACAGTTAAATATGATCCTAAATTCCATAAACAGGGCTCCTTGGTGGAAAATCTTTTTCTATACTATTTTTTTTTTAAATGAAAGTTGCTTGGTCATACCTGAAAACTTCTCAAAATTATAGCATTCACCTCCCTGAGCTGGGAATGTTTGATGTAACCACTGAAGTGTTATTATATATATATCTGTATTTTATTTCTTATGGCCCAACATGTGATACCCTTCCAATTGCATCACACTTTAATCTACAGGTAACCCCTTGGCTGGGGAGGGAATATTACTTATGTAAACTATTTCTTTAGGATGTTGTGTGGCAAAACATACTAAGCCAAATAGCAGTGTCTAGGCAGTAAACAAAAACCAACTTCTGTAAACTAAATCTTTCCCACTAGAAGATTGATTCTGTCTCCATCTTCTTGCCAGTAAGACTTCTTTTAAAAACAACCTTGCCAGTGAACCACACCAGAGCAATGACAATGAATCACACCAGATGTGACATACTTACATCAGCCTGTGGACACACACTGGTACATGAGGCACAGAGTAAGTTCATGAAATAATGAAGTTTTCAGATGTGCAATGGGAACCTGTGGTATCTGCAGTCTGAGACACGAGGTAGATAAGAAGAGGGTGGAGGACAAAAATTACCTTACTTTGCTAAAGTACTTTTAGGTATCAACACCAAAGATGAACAATTGGCATAAATATAACACTCATTAAAGAATTGGTACTACTACTCAAACTACTTTCCCATTACAGAGTGAGACAACAAAACTTAAACAAAAACCATGACAAACTACGAAAAGGTCAATGAATAAGATGCAAAGCTTATTGTGGTATAAACTGTCAAGTAACTGAAAACTTTTCTAAAAAATAGCAACAAAAATGGAAATACAACATAATTATCTGTTCCTAGCCAACACTGTAAAGCCGGTAAAGCATGTGATGACTGAAAAAACAAGCGAAAAATTTTTGCAATTACTTTAGGTAAAGAAAGCAAAACAGTCTTTTAAGTAAAGCTGATCTAGTGAAAAGCTCTCTCGTGAAAGTGAAATAGTGCCTCTATACCATATTTTTCAGCTAAGTTTAAACAGTATTTCATATAGTCAACTTCTCCTAAATGTAGCCAGAGTGCATCCCACTCATGCCAGGATTAAATATGTTGCAATATAAAAACTGTTTTAGTTTATTATAAAGCAAGATTCATAACATTTGATCCCAGCAAACTGCTTTTTCATAAACTGTTGACAGATTGAGTATTTATATAAATTAATTCAAACACGTCAGAAATAGTTTTGAAAAAACATCCTGACGTCACTTAAAAATAAACCTCAAACATTATGCTCAATTGTTAAGTGCATTATTCTCTCATATCTGCTGACACGAATTGAACAATATTACTGGGAAAAAAAAGTTATTTCCAAGTAGGATTTTTCATTTGCATTGCTGTCTTTAGAAGAGGAATCTTAGTGAATATATTTGCAATTGTCAATTATCAATGAACAAGGTGATGATTGCTAAAAACAATAATAAGCCATACTCTAGTTTCTTATGGATTCACTGGCAATAGACGAAGGTTGTTTGTGAAGCACTTTCAAGATACAGAGCCTATGGACATGAAGAATATAAGAAAGAGAGTAGGTAAGCTATTTTGCCTTATTTAATACTATTTTTTTAAAGGTTATGATGCATATAGGAAAATCATAGCCTTACAGCTCTGAAAGATGAAGACAAAACATTTCCTGCTCTTTCTTTTCCTTTAAGGAAATAATAATCAGGAGGTAGAGAAAATATCACCTGGTTCCAGCCATGTGGCAATGCATAGTTAAATCAATTCAGTATTTTAGCACAAAACCAGCTTAGCACTTTGCCTAGATATCTGGATTTTGTCCAGAAAAACTTGGAATCATGTCTTGGACAAAATTTTGCAAATACAACATAATTTAATGAAGAGTTGCATGACTATGATGCAGTTCCGATGCAAGGGAAAAGAATTCCCAACAGATTTACCTTTGAATTTTCTGTTTCTGATGTGTCTAGTCGGTATCAAAGCTTTTCCAATGTGTGATAACTGAGGTGAAAATATCAAGTAACCATGAACTCCACATGAATAGACAGTTAAGGAGAGAGAAGAAACATAGTTTGAATGAATATTTGTGTTAGCAGGCATGGATTTCCACAAATAAAACAAAGTTATTTAATTTATAAACTAGGGTCTCCATGTGAAAATAACTATATTCTCTAACTGTGATGTTACATATGTTGAAAGAAAACAACACATCAATTAACAAAAAAAAAGCATCATACAAAGAGAAGAATTATACTCTCTCAAATTCCCTATCTTTCCTCATGCAATATTCCATTGGTTGCAAGAGCAACTTTGACTTTGAAAAGCTAAGTAGATCTAAGTGTTTTATGTGACAGTGTAAAATACTGACATTTCACTATTTCTATACATGAGTTGAAACATTACTCCAAGGGTCACTAAAGGCTGAAGTGTCACAATGCATCATATCTAGAGAAAAACATGTTCTAAATAATGATACACAGTGATGATTTA
Organism: Pelecanoides urinatrix; assembly: GCA_013400755.1. NCBI lineage: Eukaryota > Metazoa > Chordata > Aves > Procellariiformes > Procellariidae > Pelecanoides > Pelecanoides urinatrix. The sequence goes on along the minus strand of VZTQ01009395.1, from coordinate 20,390 downwards.
GTGGTTGCTTTGTCAACATGTCTCCATTAAGTCATTGGAGACTTTCATCTGAGGATCAAATAGGGATTTAATTCACACTTAAAAAGACAGCTTACTATTTATCCTACTGTCACAATGATTATGAAGAATTTCCTTGGTGAGACTCAAAATCTTAGTGTAAGCAGAATTTCCACCTTGAACAAAAGACTGGACTAGTTGTCATCCCTTTTGACAAACTTTTCCACAATTCTGCTCAAAAATTATCAGAAACATAACATAATTAAATCACAATGAAAGGTGATGATGTTGGAAACCTTTAGAATAGATAATTCCCAGTAACATAATCCTTGAAATTAGCTTTGTTTTCTGTTTTCATAATGTCTTTTGAGACTGAGATTTCTTAAATAAATTTTCATTCTATGAATTATATATAGCTTTTTAATGGCAATTCTGTGCTTGCTACATTTCAACAATGTTGATTAGTTAATACAAGTTTTTTTCATATATATGGGGTACTTTCCCACTGTGATTTGACAGGGTTTTTTTGTTTTAAAAAAAGTTAAAAGTTAGATAAATAATTCAGGAAATGTAATCTGAATCTTTGGGGAAAAAAAGAGAGAACAGTAGGGGAATCCAGATAGGAAACAGATAACCAGAATTAGAGTTTATTAGAGAATTTTCAATATTTATCTTTCAAGGCTGCGTAGACCTTTCCTTAGGCTGGATTATTACAAATATTAGGATATGTAGACAATTAATTCCTCTTTTCACTTTTGCAATAATTGCACACAAACACAACCTTGTTAAGCTACAAAGATGTGCAATCATATTCTAGGTGAAATTTTTCCTGACAAATACAGAAGCCCAAGCTATCAACAAATATATTGAGGGCATCAGACATGCTGAACTAAAACACTTTTTAAGTGAGTGTGCTTTAATAAACATTAATGACAAGTTGTGCGAAGGAAATCTGATCTCTCAATGCCTGCAAAATGCAGAAACAGTGCAAGTAAGTCTGCAAGAAATTGAATCCCTACTTTGCAAACTTTGGGAAATATATTTTGATGTATTTCTTTGTGTGTATACACTTTTTGAATATATGTTTTTTGAAGTACAGCATTACCCTCAAACCCGGGAATCTTTCTACTGACTCAACAATCATATATCAACTGTAGATTAAGAGGTTTAATAATGTCTCTGGACTAGAATTACAGTTATCCAATAGAGAAATAATTCTATTAGTTTCAAAGAAATGTAGACTCTTCAGTTTCACTGGGGGAATGAAATTGCATAGTATCAGCTTATTGATGACATTCTCTATCTGGAGTAAAAAAAAAAAAAAATGATGGATGAGGCCATTCTCAAAGTTAGGTAATTTTTAATTTATTCTAAGAAGGCATAATTGTCCTTGAGTAAATACAGTTCTTATTAATGGCATAAAATGGAAAGATTTCACCAAATTGCAATCTATGGATCAAGATACCTATGTGTAACTATGTTCTGATTTATGATAGCTAATATCCATTTTTCTAGATACACTAATATGCTATCAACCCACCAACCAAAGACTTTTACACTAGGGCATATCAGCCATCCTGCAGCCAGATTTGCTATGTGGTGGTGTAAATTCCACATCCACGGTGAAATATGCCTCAACATTGTTGTGATAAGTGTCAACACATCCACGGTCAACACTGCTCAACTATTCAAAACCAGTAATATATTACTAGTTTCAGAAGTCAATTTTACTTCTTTAGGTCTGTTGTGATCTTTTTTCTGCACATTCTCTAAAAGAGGACCAAGAAAACCGTCTTGATGGAACCATGAGCGCTCTCTCTGATATTCTTTAAAATGACCAGATTTTCCTATTTTTCAGACTTTTGCATCAAGAAGGATGTAAGATTTGTGAAGAGAGGGACTGTATGTATATTCTTACTTCCCTGGTATGTTTTACAATCCTTTTTAGATATGCTATAGGCTAGGGTGCCTTTACTTGACTGCTGATACATGCTTGTAGATCTGATGGAAGACAGTGACAATGAGAAACATAAACCGAAATAACCTATCAGAACCTAAGACAGGTTCAAATTAACTCAGACAGAAATTATAACCAAATATTTCTAAAACTTGTTTCCCCGCTTTAAAAATAATAATGTAATCTCAGCCTGTTTCCTTTATGCAATTCACAGAAGTTAGAACTGACTAAAGTTAACAGTATCAAACTATCTTGTCATTAAATGAGTTTTACTTCCATGCAGCCTCTTGAGACATAATTCCACACCACCACTAACTAATCAAACTTCTCAGTACAAAATCAATTCATTTTCTGTTCATAAGACAGTACACAAATTTTATAGATATTTTGATATGTGCAGTGGGTTGTTTGTAGGAGCAGATTTCAGTGTACACAATTCTGGGCATATTGTTTTATTTTTTTTCTTTTTTTTTTTAAACTATAAATATTATGTGACTAGAGGAGCTTCCTTCATACTTCTCCCCCTGCCTTCCCTGTCATTAGAGGCAAAGGTAGAATTTCTGAGTGTCTATGCATCTCTTTTTTTTACTACAGAAGTATGAAATACGAGGGTATGAATCCCCTGGAAATATTTTCTTCATCCCCTAGGATGGCTTGCCTTGCTAATGTTGTGAAGCCTGAACTGACCTGAGTCTTCTGCATTAATACTGTATGTTAGCTTCTACCAAGAAGATATAAATACCTAAAACTAGGCTAATTCTATGTATTTTTTATGCACATGGGACATTGGAAGGATAATCTCATTACCTTATAGTGTTCCTCTCACTATGATTTCAACACAGTGCTTTTATTTTCAATAGCAACAGAAATAGCAGCTGCTGCTCTAGTTGTTCAATCTAGCCTCAAATGTGAGGTAAAGCAAGGATACTAAATGACAACAGTTAATCTTCTTTTACTGTCATACCCACCTCGGGGACATTATGTGACTAATGTGTTCTGGAATGGAGCATGAAGATGGGTGACTGAATCTCATGTTACCTTTTTCTTTTCTGCCTTGCTTTTTAAAAAATTTATTTAAAACATCATACTGTCATGCAAGCTACCCAAGAACCTCAAGTATCCTTTTCTTTTCATGCCATTTAGTTCAAGAAGGCCGGATTGCATCTTGTGGGTGGATTTCCACTCATTGGAGCACATCTGTTTCGAACATTTGAATGGTTTTCTTTATGCTTATAATTTCCTGGAGAATGTGACAATCGGGGAGTTTTAAAAGTGATGAGGTTCTAAACCTGGAACTAAGCAACAATGATGTGGAAAACAACTGGAGATTGGCAAACAGGTGCTGCAAGGACTGCAATAGCTGGTTCACATATGATTTTGGATTGATGTTGTGGTTTAACCCCAGCCAGCATCTAAGCCCCACACAGCTGCTCGCTCAGTCCCCCCAGTGGAATAGGGGAGAGAATTGGAAGAGTAAAAGTGAGAAACTCATGGGTTGAGATAAAGACAGTTTAACAGGGAAAGCAAGAGCCGCACACACAAGCAGAGCAGAACAAGGAATTCATTCACTGCTTCCCATGATCAGGCAGGTGTTCAGCCATCTCCAGGAAACCAGGGCTCCATCATGTGCAATGGTTACTTGGGAAGACAAACGCCATCACTCTGAACGTCCTCCCTTCCTTCTTCTTCCCCCAGCTTTATATGTTGAGCATGACGTCATATGGTATGGGATACCCCTTTGGTCACGTTGGGGTCAGCTGTCCCAGCCGTGTCCCCTCCCAGCTTCTTGTGCACCCCCAGCTGCTCGCTGGGGTGGGTGAGAAGCAGAAAAGGCTTTGACTCTGTGTAAGCACTGCTCAGCAGTAACCAAAACATCCCTGTGTTATCAACACTGTTTTCAGCACAAATCCAAAATATAGCCCCATACTAGCTACTACAAAAACATTTAACTCTATCCCAACCAAAACCCACACAATTGAGAAAAGACTATAAACAGGAGTGAACTGTAGGAATAAACAAAAATATACTTTATTTTCAGCTGGTTAGGAAAAGAAATAATACAATTTATTATAGCTATATCCATGAGTAATTTTATGACACAGTGACTTTGGGAAGAAAATAACTGATGTGAGGAATTTAAAAAAAAAATCAGTAAATTAAAAAATCAGTACTGAGTCTCAGAACTCAACAGTGCAAATCCCTGCAGTCAGTGATCCTGACAGTATTAAGAAAGGAGTAGTCAATGTGGATCAGGTGCATTTAGTTAAATGTTCATGCTCTGACAGTGATCATTATTCCTCATTTCAGCCAAAGATGTGGGAAAACTGACATAATCAGGTCTCAAGGTCAGGCACCTATTTCAGCCTGATCTTTAAGTCCTGAGGTTTGGCTCCAGTCCTGAAGTCTCAGGGTTGTTATCCTCTGCTCCTTATTAGCACCTTGGCTGGCTCTCATGATTGCTCTCTTTACACATATACCTTGCTCTTCTATGATAAACTCTTGCTCTCCTTTGACTCCTGGTAGCTGTACTGTTACAAATGTACCCCAGTGTCAGGCACTAGCAGTTCTGACACTTTCTTCTGGGTCTTGGCCATTGTCATAAGCAAATAATTTGTAAGTATTCATTTTGGGTGTCTTGACCTAGGAATGTTCCAGGATGTGAATAATTAGCATATCAAGTCTGGTACATGTCACAAAATTTCAGTTGTGATGTATGCTGACCAGGGATCTCCAGAAACACTAGGATTTTTCTGGGGAGAGGTGGTGGGGAATAAAAAAAAAAGAGAAATTCAAGTAAGAGTCTTAGTTAGGCTTTAGCTCGAGGTACAATTTCTCACAATATCTTTTTATACAGGTTGCCTGTATTGGGGCTGAAGGAGCTGAAACCTGTTCTCCATATCTTAGCAAAAATTCTAAGCGATGGCCTTAGAGCCACCAGTCTTGGTACATCTTGAACAAGAGCTACAGAGTGATTTGAGAAAAGTGCTTGAAAGTTTCACACATTTTTCTGGACAGCTAAAATGTCTCCATATTAGGTCTTCTTTGTCTTCATGGGAAACCAAAGTTGTGTTATCCTTCAAATTACTATTTCCCAAGACCTGGATAAATAAAGTAAAATATTGTAACCATTTGACAAATAAGAATAAGCTACTCCCGAAATCAGATTTTCAAATAACATAAATTGCAGACAAGTATAGTCATTAAAGATTGTGCAAACATATGTGAGAATTGACCACTAAAAATAAAAATATCAGGTATTAAACCCATTCAAAAAAAAAAAGCCAACAAGTGAACCAAAGTGGTGAGAGTTCATTTTAATTTTTATTGCAGACTCCCTGGTGTGTTAATTTAGGTAAGAAACTTATGCAAACTTTATCAAAACAGCAGTTGCTTGGAGAGATCAATATTTTTTATGATCTGAGAATAGCAGTCCTAAGCAGACAGCGTATTTCTGTGATGAGTATACATTTGTATTTTTTAAAATTCAAAGCTGAAATTCAAGGGTTNCTATTTCTGATACAGGCCAGGAGGCCATTGGCTTTCTTGGCCACCTGGGCACACTGCCGGCTCATGTTCAGCCGACTGTCAACCAGCACCCCCAGGTCCTTCTCCTCTGGGCAGCTTTCCAGCCACTCTTCCCCAAGCTTGTAGCGTTGCCTCATGAAACTAACATCAGTGTTTCTAAAGTCCAATATATAATTTTCATAAGAATATAAACACTGTTGAAAATAATTCCCTAAAATATTTTAATTGCCAAAAGAGGTCTTTGTTTTTGCGTATTACCACAGTGTTTTTATTATTCCTTTGTTTATATACATATACAGAACATTCTATTTACCTTATTTTTCTCTTTGATTTCAAAATAAGTAAGAACTGTGTAAGTAGGGACATAACAGAACATAACCAATATTTTATGCTTGATTTGTTTAAGCAGACCACACAGTTTCTCAGAATCTACAGTGTAGTTTGTCCTGGAAATGAAAGCGTCTTTGGGCTACAGGATGGAAATCACTATTGTATTTCACATACCTATTACCAGTCTAAGCATGACTCCTGCATACTATAAAAAAATTGTCCCACTTGTCTGATGTTTTAATGTTACAATGGTCCATTTTCTCTCCAGCAATGGACTTTTTCAGAAGAAAACCAGGAAGTCTAAATCTACATCATGGTATATTAGATATTCTACCAGTTTCCCATCTTAATCCTTTTTTCTTTTTCTTTGTTCCCCTCTTTTTGTGTTGCTGAATGAAACCAATCATTTCATCTGCTTTCCCACTTGCAGGTACCTTTCAAGCCTGGCTCAACTGCTTTGGTGGGTACACTTGCAAGTCTGCTGATCTGAATCAAACAAAGCTGATCATATTTAGATGTACACAAGCTTCTGCAGCCTTCCTCCCTCTGTGGAACAGAGCATGAAATCTTCCAGGAAGGATGTATCCTCAACACAACTCTCTCATTTCAGATATTTTCTCTGCCCCTGTTGAACATAAGTACCTAGATCTGAAGAACGAGACTTGCCTCCTTCTCCACAATAATCAGCTCTGCTTTCAAGAGAGGTTTCGCTTGAGCTGGTTTCTCTCAACCGCAAAATCTAATGCATATCCTATAAGGAGTGGCTGAGGACTCTAGGTTTGTCTGGTTTAGCCAAAAGGAGACTGAGGGGCGACCTCATTGCTCTCTACACCTTCCTGAGGAGGGGAAGTGAAGAGGGAGGTGTTGAGCTCTTCTCCCTGGAATCCAGTGATAGGACACATGGGAATCGTTCAAAGCTGCACCAGAGGAGGTTTAGACTTGACATTAGAAAGCATTTCTTTACAGAGAGAGTGCTCAAACACTGGAACAGGCTTCCTTGAGAGGTGGTCGATGCCCCATGCTTGGTAGTGTTTAAGAGGCATTTGGACAATGCTCTTAATAATATGCTTTAACTTTTGGTCAACCCTGAAGTGGTCAGGCAGTTGGACTAAATGATCACTGAAGGTTCCTTCCAACTGAAATATTCTATTCTGTTCTGTTCTGTTCTAATTTTACTCTATTCTAATTCACTGGGGTAGCATCCATATTCCTTTCTGTGTGAAGGGAATAGGATGAATTCCTGTTCCTTTTCCTTGGAAAAGGTCCCTTTTGGTCTCAGTAGGCTTTGGATAATTCCTTAATTTTTAAAGTGTTAAAACCTCCTAAAACCAAGCAAATAGCAGTAAGTTCAAGCTTGTGTTGTACTGCCGGTGCTTGTGCATTCACCCACATTCCATCTCAGCCTGAATCTTAGACCATGCTTTAAGTAGTCTAGTCAGAACTGTCTATATTGAAACTGGCTATCCTTGTCCTTCCCTCCCCCACCTCAGCAGATATCAGTAAAAAGGATGTCCTCTCAACAACTTCTCATACTTTTTCGGGTTCAGGTTATATTCTTACCAGACCATCTGTCCCCAAAACCTGGACTTTCCCAGACAACTATATGTTGCATGAGCCCACTCTGTGTATGCAGCTGTTCTTTCTGGCTGAAAATAAATATGCATTCCTCAGAGAACAGTTTGCCAAGTGTGTTTATGACATTGAAACACATGTTAAGAACATTACAGTGAACAGATATATATTTAAATCATTTAAATTGATAACTTGCAAGAAAAAAAGTAAATCATCAGCAATCAAGATGACATTGGCATAAATGGCTCCTTATAAGCAAATTGGACACTGCAGTGTACTGATAAGTAGAAACTCTTAACTTAGAGATCATGTTTTATTTTTAAAATAATATTTTACAATTACAATGTTAATTGTATAAAGTAAAAGATTATATTGACAAATACAATAAATATATATATTTCTGTTGCATTCATTTATTTGTAAAACAAAGAATTGAGTTAAGCTAAATTACATTCTTCCCAATTTTTCTGTATACTCCCAAGTAGTTAGCACTTCAAAATGTAACTGTTCTGCCTGGAATATTAAGTGTTTTGTTACTTCATGAATGAACAGTGTCAAATGGCTGTGTTCCTGAGGTTCAGAGAACAGTAACATTACAAGGAGAAGGTTGAAAAAATCTCCATAAAGACCCTCTCCCGTTTTCACTGTGCTTGTCACCGTGTTGCTGAAGTATAAGATCAAGCTTCTGGAAAATGCCATGAATTCCTGTGTGAGAGCTGCAGTGAATATTCAGCCTTCACCTCATAAAGACACTTTAAAACAAGTAGTTAGTTGGCTTCCTAGGTGGGATTTGCATATTGTAGTCATAATGAATTACTTTTACCAGGAGAAATAGTTATTCTTTCTAAAATACATAGCTCACAACACATTCAGGGAACATAAGATGACAAATTTTGAGAGAAAATGTAACTCTGTGGACAACAAGTAACTTTGCCATTAACTTGAGCAGGAACAAGATATCATTCTATTTTACATGTTGTATTAACCCTTGACTACAGTAAATCACATTTTTCAAGTTCAAAGGATACGGAAATTCTACTTAAAAATTCCTACCTTCCTTCACTGTTTTTTAAACCATGCTTCTTGTTTCCCATGGAGACTTCAGCTACTCTAGACTAGTATTAATATATTCTAAAAACACAGAAAAGTTATTTTCACTCACAAAAAAAAAGTCCTAATAGAAGTTTTTATAATGACCAGCTATAGGTTTGCCCCTGGTGTAGTCTACCCTGTGCTAGTCTTTTTGGAATTCTCTCACTAGGAGGAGATGCTTTTTACACTGGTTGATTCTTTACCAAGAGCTGGTGATACAATAGCCTATCCACTGCATAAACTATTTATATTTATCTACATGTTCCATGTCATATCGTGGAAATAAATAGCTGTTTAGTGTAACAGCTGTGACATACGAAGTCTGTCACTTTGATAACCACTGTTATTTCTTCATGGGCTTACTGTAGGTTATTTTCAAAATAAGCTAGGTCTGCAATGAAATGTTTTGTTTGTTGCAGTATGAGAATGTGCTGGTTTTGGCTGGGGTAGAGTTAATTTTCTTCATAGCAGCTAGTATGAGGCTATGTTTTGGATTTGTGCTGAAAACAGTGTTGATAACACAGGGATGTTTTGGTTATTGCTGAGCAGTGCTTACACAGAGTCAAGGCCAGTGAGGAGGCTAGGGGTGCACAAGAAACTGTGAGGGGACACAGCTGGTACAGCTGACCCCAACGTGACCAAAGGGATATCCCATACTATATGACGTCATGCTCAACATATAAAGCTGGGGGAAGAAGAAGGAAGGGAGGACATTCGGAGTGATGGTGTTTGTCTTCCCAAGTAACCATTGCACATGATGGAGCCCTGGTTTCCTGGAGATGGCTGAACACCTGCCTGACAATGGGAAGCAGTGAATGAATTCCTTGTTCTGCTCTGCTTGCGTGCGCGGCTTTTGCTTTACCTATTAAAGTCCCTTTACCTCAACCCACGAGTTTTCTCACTTTTACTTTTCTGATTCTCTCCCCCATCCCACTGGGGGGACTGAGCAAGTGGCTGTGGGATGCTCAGTTGCTGGCTGGGGTTAAACCATGACAGATCATAATCTGCAAGAGAAGAATTTAGGCCTGCATCTTTGTCCTGAGCATGACATTTCTCCAGTACTAACACATATTTGTTAAGGTAGCTCCACCAAGGATCAGAGAATCCCTGTGTGCAGAGCAAAATCTTTTGTAATCTGAGATGTTGGGGTGCCACTCTTTCTTAGATACTAAAGAAGGCAAGTGAGGACTTCACCATATTCTGGTGCTTGTGTATTTCATCATGGCCTTTTGATGCTGTGTGGTCAGTTACGGGCTTCAGACACAGCTTGGGATTATTAGTCATCATGATGAGAAAAGAAGTGGAGACTTACAGAAATATAAAAGTGGACCCATACTTCACGCTGCTGATGGAGAAGAACTTTGCACTTGAGATCCCAAAATGTGCTGCCAGGGCAACTCCTATGACAAACTATAAATTCCTTTCAACCTACCTTCTACAGGGAGATTTTTCTTTCTATGTAGGGCTTTCTTCACAACATTAAAAAGTGACAGGTTAACAAAGTACAGCTGGAAAAATCCACATGTGAAAATGACCAGGCAGCCTACCCCTGAGGGCTAGACTACAACATTTAGTCACAGCCAATCAGATATATTGAACTGCTCAGGGGGAGACTTGAAAAGTGTTGGGACTCCTTGGCTATAAACTGTTGCCCAGTATTCTGAAAGACAGTAAGAGTATGCAATTATTTTTTTCTTTGGATTAACAGCTGTCAACAGTTTGCTGTCATCTTAACATCTGAATGTTTTACTGTTATAGTCTTAGTTTTTATGTACTGTCCTTTGTTTCTCTTTGTACTCCTGTTCTTGCTCTAAGGATCCCTGTATTTTCAGGGATGTGTAGACTCAGGCACAAATAGTCACAAGTCTAAAAGCAGCAAAGTATGAACAATGTAAAGAAACAGATTTCTTAACAATTGAGGAAATGAATCAGGTAGGTGAAAGCAGGCTGCACCTTGAATTTTTATATTGACAGAGTCTCTGACCACTCCTATAGTAAACTGTGACAATAAAAAATATTAATGTGTCAGAGCACCCTTACAGTCATTGTTTTCTGTGACATTACAAAGTGTTATCTATTGATGCCTAAACTAGAAATCAAGCCAGTAGACAAGAAAGTGACTGCACAAGCATGATTTTTTAATATTGTCTCTGTTTACTGGAGAAATAGAAATATTGCAGACAATGCAACAAGGAAGAGTCGTTGCTATATATTACTAATTTCCAACCCTTAATCAAATATGTAGTGATGACTAAAAATCTGCTGAGACAAGTGTAATCACTATTTTCAAGTGAATCAAAAATTAAATGAAATGCAAAAATAAAGGACAGTCTCTGAGCTAAGTCAAAGCTGGTCAGACTAAGTTGATATTCACTAGTTGGTGATCTGTTCCATAGACATTTGGGACCAAATACAGTCTTCAATTTTGAGTTGACATGTATGCAATCACATCTGAGTCGATGAAGTTATATGGGATGTCAGCCAAAGGACAACTGATTCCTAGAAAAAGACTACCTAAAAATTAATATCAAGAGGTGCACATTTAATAAGTAACAACAATTTACTCTGGATTAATTTTCAAACATCTAATATTTGATCCTTAAGTGTTATTTCTACCTATCTGATTTTGTGTATTGCAGTAAGTTTCTAGAACCTACCACAAAATTATGTTGTAATGAATAAAAAACATATTTGTGACCTGCTCTTGTAGTTTCTAAGCAAACATGTATAGAAGTAACAGGGCAGATGCTTGTCCATTTATGACTGCTCAACAATGATAGATATACCAGCTCTTTGTTCTGCCAGAATTTCTGCATGCATCTACAAGAGCTTTCATGCGGACACATATGGGGATGCATTTTGTTTAATCTACTGCTCTCTTAACCAGAAATTGCCGTATATTTGCATATTGTTTCTGTAAGGGTAAATACATAAGATGCATCTAAATCTTCTGGTTTAAGTCTGAGACATTTGTTTCAAATATGTCTTCTGGCAGTGAGTTCATTGTCTCCTCTTTGTTTTAACCTGTTGCCTTTTGAATTTATTTGTCTTCCAACAAATCAGATCTGCATTTACTAATACTTGCATGCAATAGATTTTAGCATTTTTCAGACTATCCCCATCTACTCTACATGTACTATCTGATCCAAACCATAGAACAGAGATATTCTGATGAACTGTGTGATTCCATATTCACGTGAATGTGTGTGTTATTTTTCATACAAATAACTGGATTTAGAGATCAAACCCCTGAAGGGAAAATAATATATGGATAAAATTCACAAGTGCATTCCTGTTATTGGGAATTTGTATTTTCCTTTTAAAAACAAGACAGAAAACTAACATATCAATTTATAATACTTAAGATTATAAAACAGCAAGTAATCTTGGGCACAGTTCAACAGAAGTTTTTAGTACCTAAACATACATCTCTTCAGCAAAGGACTTTATCTCTTCAGCAAAGGACTTTGTAATGCTACAAAGTTAAGCACATGATAAGATGTTTTGCTGGGAAGAATTGTTTAATGCCAGAACAAGTAACAAAAGTCTTTGTGTTTAATTGGTTTACTTTGGGTTTCTGTGAGGAAGGAGAAGTTGTTCACAAGGGAAGATACAATTTAAAGCCTATTTCTAGACCCTTACATGGTTTTGTATGTTTGTTATTGCTTTGTTTCATTTTTGCATTTGAAACAAAAAGGGACAAACAGAAGCAGCAGATAACCTAGCAGGATGTTGCTGTGTGTCCTTTCAGGGTAATAATATAAATAAATTTATAGAGAGTGAAAATCTCAGCAGTTTTTCAGCTTTACAATGTCAGGATGAATCAAATGTATCAATAGAGTTTTGTCAGAAGCAGAAACCAGGCTTTGTGGGAAGATTGATGTGGTCAGCATTATGCATTGTAATCAAACCATGAGTCAATACAGATTAAATATTGACAGAGGTACTTTGACTAGTCTAAGGCTAAAACAAATTCCTGAAACCTTCAGGAAATATTATTATTATACAAATGAATGTATGATAATCCTGCCATTGTTTATGTTATTCATTATACAGTGCTGGACTCTAAAGATGTATTTTCATGTGAAAAAGGAAAAAAAAAGAAAAAAGAAAAGAAAAAAGCCCTGAGGCTGAAGAAGAATACTGATATTGGATTTAGCAGCAGCATTAGAGAGAGTTTTTTAATGAGCTGGTTCATACACCATTAACCCATTATAAGGCAAGAGAGAAAGCAGTGGCTTGGAAATGTCTTGAGAAGTTATGCTTGTATTGAACTGCATAGGTGACCAGTAAAACAGTGACAATCCTGGTAGTAGGAGAGATTTTACAGGGAGCAAGAAATGGTTCACTCATATGTATCAGTACTTACATCAAAAAATGTGAAGGTCAAAGTTTTAACTGAAAGTTCTGTCCTGAACCTTTCCAAATCATCTGAATGTCATTATCTTAATCTTCTATGATTATTTCCAGTGAAATATCTCTGGATTCTGCATAAAATAAAGTTCACACAAGTGTTCACATTTTTTTTCTAAAGATAGAACAAGAAAAATGTATCACAAATGCACAGTATTACTCCTGATTTTGGGCAATATGCAACAGAAATACAATTAGTAGTTTTTTTCTTTTGCTCCATTAAGGAAACTACAAGAGAAGTCAGAATCCTGTAGTACTTTGATTATCTTCAAATTATTACAGGATAGCAAATGTAGTTGAATTTGGACTAGACTGTGATGAAATTTAACAATATGCAAGACCCTTTCTTTGCAAAATATATTGTACAGCCCTGCAATGTAACTCAGACTGTATGACTATAGATGGAATGTTGAAGTAAACAGGGGTCATGAAAATTGCAGTGAATACTTTAGCAAAATTTCCACCACGCTAGCTACATTTTCAAAAGAGGAATTTCCTATTTGCAAACTAGAGTTTCTCTTCATGTCTGCACCCGCATTAAATGTAACCAGTGTGTTTCAGGTTTGCCTTTACTTTATGTGACAACTACGGACCTGTAAGTTGGCTTTCACCTCCTGAAAACAATGAAAGATTTAAAAGCTCAGTATAACTTTCAAGACTACAACTCAGTAACAATATATTAGGTTATTAAATTGCAATTAATCTGAGGTGAGTTTATTTTGCAGGTTAAAACTTGGACTGCAAGAAGCCAACATTGACACTTTTAGAAGTCAAAATTACCAGATAAGTGCAACTGTTAAATCTACGTAGTAGATTTCATTTTTCAAGAGCAATATAGAACATAATGCTTGAATAACAATAAAGATGTAGGTGGGAATATAATAAAACCTCTTACTCCAAAGTTAAAACTTAAAATCAAGTAGCTTGTATTGACTCCTCAGTACAACGGGAGAACAAGTTGTCACCCCTGGCTGAGAGTTTGTTGAAGTAGCACAATTTTCTGTTGATTTCCATTTCACCTCTACTGTTATTTAAGGGTAGCTGTTGGGATAAACTTAGTAAACAGGTTAAGTGTTACATGCCTGTTGCTCTCAAGGACTACATTAATTAGAGAAAGGTCTACAATGCATTTGTACATAGAACTTCTTTCTTGAAAGCCAAGCAAAAAAATTTACAATATCTTCAAACAGTGAAGTTCAGGGAGCTGTCTGTATTCTTGCATGGTCCACATTTAACAGTACCTAATTATCCAGGATTGTTCTCATTGGCATGGCAGCAGAGTCACTCTGGAATCTGTCAGTCCTAATAATTCCTGAATGACATTGCCACAAGGTTTGGTGTTGCACTGAGCTGGAGTCACAGACAGCAGCTTTTCCAGCTGGCATAGTATTTTTATTGTTGTTCACATGTAGCTTCTTGCAAAGCAAAGAGTAAATTCAAAATTTTCATCAGTTGTCAGACTTTTTCTGCTTTCTGTGTTCTGTTTCACCCTTTTGCTGATCAATAAGCAAGACTTCACATAAAAGTTTTCTGCAGCAAACAGGACTTGCAGAGCTTTAGATCTGTCTTCCTTTTCTCTGTCTTTCCTTCTTGTCTAATATGTAATGTCTGCCAGCTTTTATAGTTTATGTAAACATATCTTTTAAGGCTTCAATCTGTACAAATCAGACTTTAAACTGCAGGTCCTATATTGTAGAAAATAATGCAATTGGTCTTTCACTCTCTTCATCGCTTCTCTCAAATCTAAATTGCTCAATTCAGAAAACCAGAACAACTTCCACAGGTAGCCTAATTTGTGCTAGCTAGTAATGGTCACAAAAGGATCATATCAGGTGAACATAAGGAAAATGCTTTACTTTAGATTAGCATTAGCTATATTAATATGACATGTTCATGTAAAGGAAATTAGTTGAATACCACCACCCCTCCAACCCAAGAAAATCTCTAAAACCAGGAGTGAAACAGAGAAAAGTTTGACAAAAATCTTTCTCTCCTGAGGAAGTTTGACCATGGAAATACCATTCCCTAAGGATTCTGGGGTGGTTGCAAAAAGTCTTGAAGAACATTATAAGCATAATACTTCATCAGATAGGAGTTTAGGAGTAAAATTAGTTTGCTCTGTTTCACAGTGGGTTCCTTTCAAGTCTCATCATGATCAAGGAAAAGAGGCTAAGAAGTGCTGTTATTCAGTAACCATTTTTTTAATGCCCTGCTGACACATTATCTTCAAATCCAAGTCCAAATATCACTTTCAATAGTGAAAGCTGAAGGATAGCAAGAGAAGAAGAAGCATGAAGGGCATTACTTGTCAGGTAACCATGAAGGTAAATGTCACTGTTTATCTTGATGAATCCCATCTTGTTTTCCTCATTGCTCTGTTAGTCAGTGTTAGAAGGCAGAACCCATTTGAATCAAAGCATTCAGGCATCCATTTTAAAAAGTCTTTTGCTTCCAGAGGCAAGCATTTTGTGCAGTGTGAAAATCACAAGTGTTACAAGTCATATGCAAACAACCTGTGCCAGAAAGAAAAAGAGAACCTGTGATTGCAGAGTGTAAAGTGACTCTCACCTCAATAAAGAGTCCAAAAGAAACTAGAAGGTGTCTATTATGTCTCACTTCCCATCCTTAATTTTCCCTAAAAGTCACAACAAATGCTTCCCATCCCCCAAAAACATTGAGGCACATGAGAAAGCTTTATTTCTGATATTTCCATTGGAGAAAAATTTCTACACAGTTCTTCCATGAATGCAATTTTGTACTTCCTCTGTTCTTTCTAGATGATGCACCCACAACAGAATAAAACCTGCAATCAGTACATCGCTTCAGTGTGATAATAATGAAGCAGTCTATATTTACACCATCCCCAGCACCCTTGAAAGTAGCTCCACTATGGTGCTTGCAGGTCCTGAGTACCATGCATCCGTGTGGCAGTAACACTAAGAACTGTTGCTCAGCTGCTCATACTACCACCAGCACCTCATCCTGCATCATGTTGACCCTTGCAAGGACACCTTCATTTTATTTGGTGCTGGGCACCCAGGAGTTGTTAGAAGATTTGTATATATGCAGGCACCCACACTACACTTCTTAGGAACTCTTTGGCCTCAGAGAATAAGCCTGAATTTTGTTATTACTAGACGCTGCATACAACTCTGGCTACCTGCACAGCTTTAAAATAAGTTCTTTTCAGAAAAATGCTAAAATGTCTCTTTAAACTTGCATTCCTTTTAGGTTTCCAGAGATCGAAAGTGTTTGCACTTTTGTTGGGCAAGAAGTTGAATATACCTACTGCACATCCATGCTGTCAACACTGTGCACAGAAAACAAGAAAGGAGATTGCTTACACAGGCACTTAGGGATTCCCGCAAAGGGGTCATTGCCAACAGTGACTCTTTCTCATACTGTAGCAATGAACACATAACTGAATTCTGTACCATATGGTAGCATCATATATATTACTTTACTTATACCTAATAAAAGTCCCTACTGGCTTGTCAGTAAAAGCTCTTAGAATCTTTAACCTAAATTAACAACACCTTTCTTATTTTGTAAATACATAAGTAAAGAACAGATTGAATATGTCTAAGTTTAAAAAAAAAATGCTTCCAGTGTAACATTACAACTTACTGTATTATTACTGCTGCTGAGATAGCACAAAGAAAGGATTGGGTTTGGATTCTTTGGGTTGTATTTTTTTTTTTATTCTCACAAAATACTCTGAGGAAACTCTTTGCATGTTAATGAAATGTAAATGCTCTCACTTATTAAAGGAGAAATACTCTGAGCCATCAGGAGGATCACTCTTCTAAATGAAACATGGATAATTGCATTAGAGTGGGTTATGTTCAGCTGAGCTCCACAGAAGATTTTATTGAGTTAGCTGCATATTTTTTCAGCTCAAAAGAATGGGTACAATTCACTGGAGAAAAATCTCATGACGGTTATTTTAGACAGAAGCATTTGTTTTGAATAAATAACTGCATCTCCCTGTCCTAAAGATGTGTTACCGATGCACTGATAGTATTGGGCTTATCTTGTTATCACCAGGGATTATGGATTTTTCTGAGGTTCATGGGTTTGTGTATAAACCTGTTCCCATAATGTTACCATATATATCAAGAGTAAGAGATGAGATAGTAAAATATGCAACAACATTCAGACTCATAAACGCCCAGTAACGATTCCAAATATGTAATAAATTTGCTTATTAGGTAAGGCTGTTTTGGGAAGGGTTTTGTGCAAGACATAAAAGTGTATTTTTAACCAATCATATTAGATCACTTTACTGTCATGAAAAATGTAAATTAGATTCCCAACACTGATGACTAGTAAGTGGTGAAGAAAATTAATTTAGAAAGTAACCAGCCACCAGTCCAGTCAGGAAAAAACAAGCCATCATGTTTATTACCAGAAATTACCGGTTGATTTTTGGATAGGAAGAGAAAGGGAGTCTTTTGCAAGGCTAAAGTTGTGAGTCTGTTAAGTGCTGAAAGCCAGCCAAAGAGGGGACTTGGGCATCAGAGCATCATCTCCTTCCCCTCTTGCTCTCTCAAGTCAGAGTCTGAGGCTGTCTTTAATGAAAACTGAGCTTACTTCACTTTTGATAATGTACAATAGAATGTAATTGTCTTTGAGAGGTACATTAATCTGCTTATCTCTGTGAACCGCTACACATATCATTACATTAAGACAATTGCACTTACACTGGACTCAATAATAGGCCAAGATGTACAGCAATGAATAACTGATCACAGTTCATTATATTCCAAAATAATTTCTATCAGCTTTGTTAGTCTGTAACAGGATTTAGGAGCTTGTTGACTGCGTGTGGTTTGTTCATCAGACAAACCAAGCTTGTGATACTTGACATCTACAATAACTTATAATGGTTTACTACTTAAAAGCTTGCTGCATACAAGTATTTTAGCATGTAAGTAGTAGTCTGCGACTGAAATATGCTTGACATCATTATTTGATTGTTCAACTCTACTGGTGACCCCTTAAGACACCACATAAAGTATGTTGACTCTGTCACAGAAAGTATTTTCCTGGGCTGCTTAGGTGCTAAAAAAAGGGTCTGAAGAAGAGTAGTGTAATCTGAATATATCTAACACACAACATATATATTCTTATATATGCTATGTGTCTGAACATGCAGAAATAAGTGGGAACAGGAAAACAATATGTCCTTACTCTGTTTCTCAGGCTAACTGTAGAGCACCCAGGGTCCAACCCTGCTATGGCAATGTGGGTCAAGCATTTTGTTGTCTCTTGCAGTGATTCTAACATCAGAGAAGAGTTAGGCTGAGGTCAGCAAAGCAGGCAATACCCAATAAACAGTCTCACCAAGGCCAGGATGAAAGCAGGAACACCGACCTTTGCATCCGTTCTGTGATTTTTATTGATCTGCATCTACACATACGCTCAAAACTCCCTTTTTAACTTCTCCTAAAGCCAATTTTCATGCTAAATTTCAGAAGGAATTACAGACAGATGTGGAAAGGAAGTGTACAACTCTGGTGTACTTGTGTCCTGGTTTCATCTGGGATAGAGTTAAATTTCTTCCTAGTGCTGTATTTTGGATTTAGTATGAGAAGAATGTTGGTAACACAATGAAGTTTTCAGTTGTTGCTAAGTATCTTGCTAGTCAAGGACATTCAGCTCAAGAAAAACAAAACAAAGCAAAACAAAGCAAAACAAAGCAAAACAAAACAAAACCAAACCAAACAAAACAAAACCAAACAAAACAAAACAAAACAAGCATTGGGAGGGAGCACAGCCAGGACAGCTAGCCCAATTGGCCAACGGGGTGTTCCATACCATGCAACATCATGCTCAGTATACAAATGGCAGGCGTGTTCCAGGAAGCAGCGATCGTCACTTGGTTATTGGTCAGAACGGGTGTTGAGCAACTGCATTGTACATCACTCATTTTGTACATTCTATCATTATCATTATTATTTTTCCCTTTTCTGTTCTATTAAACTGTCTTTATTTCAACCCATGAGTTTTTCTCACTCTTACCCTTCCAATTCTCTCCCTGTCCCAATGCTGTGGGGGGATANGTTCTGATGCTGGGATAACAGAGTCAGTAGCCTGGAATTGGAAGGTAGGGAAGCCAAGCAGCTGGGATCCCTTTCTAGGGAAGGGGGCATTAACAAAGCAATTGGAATAGGACACAAGCCCTCAGCCTCTGGAAGGAACTTCTGTCAGGTGTAAAGGAAAGATATCCTTTCAAGGAAGATTTTATACATCACCCAGGCAAGTGGACCACCAATGGAGAGAGGTATCCAGTACCTGAGGGAATTAGCCATGCTGGAAGTGATTTATGATGACCTGAACAACGAGAAGTTACCCACGTCATGTGCACCCGACCCACGTGGCGGAAATTTGCACAGAGCGCACTAGTGCCACATGCAAACTCATTCGCAGTAATGACCTGGAAAGGTGGTGAGGAACAAATGGTGGATGAATTGGCTGTCTGACTTTGGCAATACAAAGAAAGTCTCTCTTCCTCCCTGCAGGCCTGCATCTCGGCTGTGGAAAAACTGCTGGACATGCTAGCCGAGAAACTGTCCTGGGAGTTCCAGTGATTCAAAGAGGATATGTCCTACTCCCCACCTGTACGAACCAGTATTTCAGCCATTAGGAGTAAGCATCCCTCTGCTCAAAAGAGAAGGTGTAGTGGATTCACACCATGGGCCACCCTGTGGTTTTACCTTCGTGACCATGGAGGACATGAGGAAGTGGGATGGAAAATCAACCTTGACCCTAGAGGCATGGGTATTTGAGTTGCAAGGAGAAACAGTCACAAAAGGGGGTTCTTCCAGGAAAATTGTGGCTACAGTCTCCAGTGAGCAGATCCCCAGACAGAGTAGAATTGATCTTAATGAAGGGATTTCTGATTCATATTTACAAGAAGTGAATAGCGAATATTGTGACCAGGACTAGAGGAACCCTGCCTGCAGTCAGGTGGAGGAAAAGGACAACCTGGTTTACTGGACAGTGTGGATTCGATGACCTGGCACATCAGATCCACAGGAGTATAAGGCTCTTGTAGACAATGGTGCACAGTGTACCCTGATGCCATCAAGCTATAAAGGGGCAGATCCCATTTGTATTTTTGGAGTGACAGCGGGATCCCAACAACTAACTGTATTGGAGGCCGAAGTGAGCCTAACCAGGAATGAGTGGCAGAAGCACTCCATCGTGACTGACCCAGAGGCTCCGTGCATCCTTGGCATAGACTACCTCAGGAGAGGGTATTTCAAAGACCCAAAAGGATACTGGTGGGCTTTTGGTATAGCTACCCTGCAGATGGAGGAAATCAAACAGTTGTCTGCCTTGCCTGATCTCTCAGAGGACCCTTCTGTTGTGGGGTTGCTGAGGATTGAAGAACAGCAGGTTCCAATTGCTACCACAACAGTGCACCGGTAACAATATCGTACCAATCGAGATTCCCTGATCCCCTTCGATAAAGAGATTTGTCTACTGGAGAGCCAAG